>JAQJVL010000337.1:0-220000 GCA_035578905.1 Stictocephala bisonia | reverse complement strand
AGGACAAATGAATGTTACCACTGACACGAAGAGTTCTAACAAATGTGCACATCTGAAATTTGAGTTTGCCTGTGGCAGATAGTAATAGTGTAATGTGTTAAGAATATTCACAATTAATTTAATAAATTAAATAATTTACCATTACACAAGACGTCACATGACGCCCTTACTCATTTAGGCCAATTTATAAAAAGACGTCATGCGACGTCTTTACTCAATTTAGCTAAATTAACGCACTTCTGAAAGGGTTAATGCCTCGTGGATTAATAGTTAATCCACTCAAATACCTTTGAAACCAAACAGACATTTTTTGGCCCATAAAATAAGTTCCTGAAGTATGTATGTGCATTACAGATACACCCTGTATATAGTATCTAACAATTAATATAGTAATCTGTTATACTGTATTTATGTTATCTATGATTAATATTTAAGTTGCTTGTAAATTTATTTATTTAAGTTATTATTATTTTGTTATATATTAATACAAAAACGTTCGCCTTTACTTATATTTGTATTATATAGAAGTATTAGTGGTTAGGTATAAGAGAGGACTTTATAGTCCTAAACTGAAAAATTTTTACATACTTTTGTATTTCAATAAAGACATTTTATATTTATTTTATTTCAGTTAGTTGTGAAGACCATTTCAAGGATTTTTGCCAATGATTAAAGTATAAAAACGTGGATATTAAGATCCAAGGTTCTACATTAAGCTAATTAATAGGTCAGTACTCACTTAAGGAAGTACTGACTCATAAGTTATATAAGTTTCATCTTTAATTTCAGAACGGTTGAGGAATGCATACACAGCTGGGGAAGACCACAATGCGCCTGCCTGGAGCATCCCCCAGACCATGGATTGCTCGTGTGACACTCCCTGTTCATATACCACCTATGTGTCCGAACATGAGTTTGTACCGGAGGAAGAACTCAATGGATACCTTGAGTCTAGGTGAGCTAAAGCAACTTCTTATGGGTATAGTTAAGAGTCTTCTATACCTGCCACCGAATTGGATTTGATTCTACATACAACTAATGTTAAATTCTAATTAAGATTACCCTCGATTCAAGGTACCAGTTTGTTTCAGAGAGGGAATGTAAATAGTTGACGTGGTTGTTAGTCCAGTTGACATGGTAGTTAATAAAGAGCCTGGAAAATAAAGAGCAAGAACTAAGTGTATTCATTGATCTCTCGAAGGCATTTAATTGCGTAGACCATAGAACTCTATTTAGCAAACTAGAGGCTAGTGGAATACGGAGAGTGCCGCTCTTGTGGCTCAACTCATACCTAGATGGAAGGTCTCAGGCTGTCCAAGTGTCTAGTAAAATATCAAAAACTAGGTATTTGAAATTTGGTGTCCCCCAGGGATCGATACTTAGGCCTTTACTCTTTTTGATTTACGTTAATAACGCAGCGTCATCATTATATCAAAGACGTCTCGTCCAATATGCTGATAATACGACATTGCTTTAGTGGAAAATCTAAGACAGCATTGGAAGTCCAGATGCATATGGAATTTAATAGCTGCATTTAATACTTCACAGACATTAATCTCAAAACAAATCAAACAAAGTCAAATTTCATAAAATGTTGTCTGAGATCGTCACTTCTTGACTGCAGTCCTACTGTTTTATTAGGAGAAAGTTTAGTTGTCCAAATTTCTTGGAATAATCCTGGACCGGAGGTTAGCCTGGAATAATCACATTGAATATGTTTGTTCCAGGGTGTCGTCTGGCTTTTATGCCCTGAGGACACTGGCAAAATTGTGCACGACACAAGTAATTTTGGCTGCATATTACGATCTCATCTACCCTCATCTATCCTACGGAGTGGTACTTTGGGGTGGCTGTACAGATGCCAATTTCTTAAGGGTCTTTAGGCTGCAAAAAAAGCGATTAGAATCATTTCAAAATTAACGTCTAGAGAATCGTCTAAATCTTAGTTCAAAACATTAAAACTGTTGACCCTGCCTTTTATTTACATTCTGGAAACAGTTATTTTTTTTGTAAGTCTAAACGTGCCCTTACATGGGGCACTGAAGTCCACAATTATGCATTAGAGGCAGGGAAAACTACCGAACTGGGCAACACAGAACGGTGGTTTACGAACATCTCCCTTCACAGGTTGCAATTTGTTTTATCAACAGTTTATTATTCGAGTATAAATGTCTGATGATTCCCAAGGCATTAAAGGCAAAATTAAAACAGTTTTTGATATCCAAGGCCTTATACAGTGGGGGAGAGTTTTTAGCATATAATTGGAGGACTGATCAACTTGATATCAGGAATGGACAGGCAAGCCATATTTCGTGCAGGGTGAGAATGAATTAATAGATTTTGTATGTATGAATGAGTCATTGTTGGAGTGATTGCGTAGCTTAACATTTTAAATATTTAATTAATATAGTTAATTTACTTTGACCATTTAATATCTAATTTTTAATAAATAATATTTAATCTTTTAACTAACGATAGCGATGCAATTTCATGTATTTTGTTAATGCAATAAACAATATTATTTTCTATTCTATTCTATCATAAAATTTTGAACTTGACCTTTTATTAAAGAAAGTGGAATTAACCAAACCAAAACAAGTTGGAAAAAATGTAATGGGGCTTTAGCCATACTTATCCTATTAATCATGTACAAGTTTGAGATATTTTTTTGAAAAAAATGCAAGTGTGACACAACTGTAAGTCAAGTCTTGTTTCCCCTCAAATATCAGCTACTGCTTTAATCTGTTGCCTTACAACTCAAGACTTAGTTCTGCCATTACCTAAGTGTTACTCTGGATATCAATTCTTGTTTCCCCCAAAACACTCCTTAAAAATACCACCTTTCCTGAACTTGCCTTACTCCACTGCCTTTTTTATCATGTTCAGTTTTCTGTTCCAAGTGCAATTACAGGTAGTTTATATAATTGAAACACTATTATTTTTGCTTTTTATAATTAATTTTTTATTTTAAACTAGGAGTTTGAAACTCTAATAAACTACTTTTTCCTTTATTTAAAGAATTGAGACTTCACATTTATTCTATCTAAGAAGGAGTTCCTAAATAACTGAACTCATGTATGTAAAAAATGTCAAAAAGCATATTAATTGGTAATCAAACTTTGGAATTATATTGTTTTTCATATGGATTAACTGTATACTATAATACAGTTTTTATATTGACTGGGAAAATTAAAATTATCGGGAATTGTTTATATCGTGTAAATCACTCAGTCAATGTTGTTATCAATAAATTGCTTCATAATCCCGAATTAAGACCTGAGGTGCAATTCTTCCATTCGTCACCTATAGAATCAAACCCAAGACCTCTGGAAGCAAATAGCATATCACATAGGTCGTCCGTGTCTGAGTGCTTATTTGAAACCAATCACTGTTAGATAGCACCACAGGCATATGTCTACAACAAAAGAATTGCATTGGTGTGTCTGTTTGTTTCTATAGTCAATTGCGCAACAAATAGTAAAAGACTAACAAAGGTTTTAAAAATTGATGATAAAATAATTTCGGATCCAATGAATGTATCAGATAGTTTTAGTAGGTATTTTATCAGTGCCATAGAGAAGATAGTACAAGAACAATCCACAAATGCCCAGTCAGTACACAATTTTAAAAATTATATACATCCAAATGCAACAGTAAAACATTTTAACTGTTATCAAGTAAATGAAAAAGAAACAAATAAAATTATAATGTCCTTGAAAAATAAATTATCCTGTGGCTATGATGAAGTCCCTCTAAAATTAATTAAGTATCAGGCAATCTTTGTTGAAACCTCTAGTTCATATAATAAATAGTTCACTTATTACAGTAGCTTTTCCTGACCCCCTTAAAGTTTCAAAGGTGGTTCCAATTTTAAAAACAGGAGAAAAATCAGAAATTGCCAACTATCGTCCTGTATCAATTTTACCTTCCATATCAAAAATTTATGAACGAGTAATGTACAATAGGTTATTAGAACACTTACAAAAAAATAATTTATTTGATAAACAACAACATGGTTTTCGACAAGGGAAATCAACTACTACAGCCTTATTGGATTTTTCAGAAAGAATAATTGATTCAATAGATGAGGGTAAAAAAGTGATGGGTATTTTCATGGATATGTCAAAAGCTTTTGATAGCATTTCTCACTCACTTCTTTTAAACAAACAAACTCATGGGGATTTCAGGGGTTCCTTTAGAATGGTTTCACTCTTACCTTTTTAACAGAACTCAATATGTTGAGACTGTTTATAGTATGAAAAATAAAGTCTTGAAATGAAAGTCAAAATTAAATGTAATATGTAAAGTTTTTAATATGTAAAAACTTTACATATTAAATATGGGGTACCTCAGGGATCAATTCTTGGCACTTTACTTTTTTTGTGTTATATCCAAGGTATGCCTAAAATAATTCATGGTACAAGAAGTACACAGATAACTCTAACCTTATAATGTCAAAGATTATATATATATATAATCCTAAAGATTATGAAAACCTTGAAGCAGCTTGTAAGAACCAACTGAAAGTTATAAATACCTATTTGACTGATAACACCCTTTTTTTTAATGCAAATAAATCTAATTACATTGTTTTTTCGACCAAACAAAACAGTACCGTATAAACTAATCAAATAAATATATCAATTGACGAAAATAGATTGGACCAAATAAATCACACAAAATTCTTAGGGTTAGAAATAGATATAGTCATCTCAGTTGAGACTTCCATGTAGACAACATAGCAAAAAATTTGCTCAGGCTTGTATACATTGTGAAGAATGACTTTTTTATGTAATTTGGATACATTGAAATCAATTTAACATGCAAACGTTCATTTACACATATGTTAATGAATATGTATGGCTTGGCAATCTATGGTGAAACATCAAAAAGAAATCTCTATAGAATCTTGTTACTACAACAAAAAGCATTAAGAATCATGTTGAAACTTGAGCCGCATATATCCGTAAAAAAACATTTTTCAAGTCTACAGACATTAACAGTTTATGATCAGTATTTATTGGATTGTTTACTAATTGTAAAGAATAACATTCAAAACCTTGATTCGGGAAGTAAATTTCATTCTTAGAACACTAGGAATAAAAATGATTTAAATATTTCTCAACATAATTTGAGTTTTTATAGAAAAAAAGCAACATACATGGGATCAAAAGCTTTTAATCATTTACCAATTGAATTAAAAATTAATATTGAGAGTAAATATTTTAAAACTAATGTAAAAAAAAATCGATTGAAAAAGTGTATATTCACTGGAAGAATTGTTTTCTCCTTGTTAATATTTAGCTATGCATTAGTTTTTGCGTTTGTATTTTAAGTGTTTGTTGTAAACCAATTTGACTCTGTTCATGTATGTATATACAAGATGAATAAAGAAGAAAAAATAAAGAATAAAGAACTTTCTTTTGTTCTTTACTAAAATAATTACATGTTAGATAGTAGCAGAATTGTTGTTTGTTAATTATCAGCAAACAATGAATGTCTACCTGGTACCATGGTAAGATGTGGTTCACTGATATGATGTATGTAGTTTTTTTTGTATAAGTTGGTGACCAAAGCTTTTATTACAAATCTAAGTTTATTTTATATGTTACAACAGTGCCTTGGGTTCTGTGGAAGTTGTCTATAAAATTCCATATGCTACGAGCTACATAAAAAGAGCTTATTTCACAGCTGAACAGTTTTTAGGTAAGCAAAACATACAATTAATATGTTACTAAAAATCCATTACTGTAAATTAATTATGAGTGCCTCATAATTATGATTAATTCACCTTGAATGTAAATAAAGTGTATGTGTATGGGCAGGTGGGTGGGTCATCATCATTATACGTGTATAGGCGTGTGATTACCATTCTACGTGTATGGGTAGTCGTTCTTTACCACTGCATGTGTATAGGCAGTGGTTACCATTCTACGTGTATGGGTAGTGGTTCTTTACCACTGCACGTGTATAGGCAGGAGGGTGGGTCATCACCACTGTACGTGTATGGGCGGGTGGGTGGTTAATTACCACTGTACATGTATGTGTCTATGTCTAACACAGTAATACAGTGTAATACAATTATCGTAACTGTACAATTGTACAGTTGTAATACAGTATGGTACAATAAATAACTATTATATAAAGGTGGACTTGGATCACACTGATTCACTGACTTAAATTTTTATTTGGTCCTTTAAATGTAATTAATAAATGAACACAACATCTTTTACGAATAGTAGTTTTTTATTTATTTTTTTTAACAGAGTTTAAACTGTTGTCAAAACTTATGGAGTTATTAAACTGAATTTCGACTTATGGAGTAATTACAGTTTTAAAAGTTTTTATTTGTAATTCTGAAGTCACAGTTTTACAAAACTATTAGCTTAAAACTTCTTGTTACAAGTTTTTTAACATTTTTGTAGCACTAAGTTTTTTTTATCAATTGTAGTTTGTGTATAATTTAAATGTAACTAATTTTGTGGAATTATTTAATTATTTTAAAATTGTAAACTTTTATGCTGGACTACAAATAGTTCTTAGGCCAAACACATGTTTAACATATGATTACCTTAAAGAAAGGGATATCAAAGTACGTATTCTCAAGGAGGCTGACGGATGAGATGGCTGTCTATTACTCATTCCTCGAGACTGTATGTCTCATGAGAACATAAGTCATTCAACAAGGTATACAGTTTTGTATGTGTACGGCACATCTATACTTAGACATTGGATTCACAGCTCCGTGAGACTGAAGACTGGCACAAAGCTACATGTAGAATGACCTCGTGATATCAAGACCGAGTCCACTGCCGAGGGTGGAGTCTGAGCTTACCTACAAGACTACGGACAACATTTTTTCACGTGGTAGATAGCCAGCCACCCATTATCAACTTGTGTAACAACTGATCAACTGGGGTTGCCACTCATGATTAATTTGGAGAGCATCCCTTAATTAATTTGGATAGCCACATGTGTAGGTAGATAGGTAGCTGCTGACCTACTTGGGTGCCACTGAACAGTTTTGTTTGCCACCCACGATCAAATTGGATTCTCTGGTAAGGCCGTAGCCTGAGGTCCCTCATGTGGCTGAAAGTTGAGGTCTTCAAGTGAGGGGGACACTTACAGAGTTACCTCATAAGGCTTGATACCGAGTAGGAAGAGAGTAGATATTGTAAAAACAATATAACTGCAATTACTGTGAAATATTTATCTTTTATTTTTAAGTATTTATTACATATCAGTTTTGATTGCAGTTTTTAGTCAACAAAATGTGGCAGTGTATGTAAAGATGAATGAATGTGAAAAAAGTAAAAATTTGAAAATGACTTAACCCTGTTTTGTTTTGTAATGACAGCTTTGTTTTATTTTTACTATGTCCTATTCTTTGTTATATAAATATAATTTTAATTGCTTGCATTTCTTGCCAGTTATTTATATGTCCTTTAATGTACTTTACACCTATTTATGTCTAAATAAATAAAAAATGCATTCAATAAAAAAAAAAAAAAAAAAAACAAGAAAATCAAGTACTCCTTCTCTCACTGCTAGTAAAATTGTGACGACATGTGTTGTTCTGTTCAACTGTTGATCTTGTCAACTTCCAATCCCCCCCCCCTTAATTTAAGGGGGCCCTACACAGTTATGCCACAGAATAGTACTACTATTACAGTTTGATAGAAAAAGTACCAGCCACAGCTTGATTTGAACTGACGATCCTTGGCTTTGTACCTGGCCAGAGTACAATGCCATAGATTACCCATTCGTTCAACCCTAGTGGTGATTCAGTAGTTTTCGTTTAATAGTCCATGAATTACCATATATATCATTCAAAACCAAAGGGTTATTCAATAGAAATTTTCCTATTATTGCCAAAAGTTAGACAAAAACAATGTGGCACAGATCTATCTTCACTTTTAATCTTTTTTTTTTTTGGTGGCATGATATCAGGTAAGTTTATTTCAGTGGAAATTAATGGACTGGCAAGCCTTTTTCTGGATTTAAGTGTACTCACTTGGTCAAATTCTTTACCAATTTTGCCTTAATTACCATTCATTTATTGTACAGATATATTTATTATGTCTGTATTAATTATGTATTTATTGATGCATGTATTTATTTATTAAAGTAAAGTACTGACTATAACAGTGGCGTAGATAAGGGGGGACCCCCCCAAGGCCCTAAAAAAAAAGAAAAATTTAGCGATAAATTAATCGATGTTTCCAATAATAACAATAACCTTTTTTATTGCGTCAGACAAAGTACATTGTATTGCAATAGTCATCAATGTTAATAAATGTTTAATAAATTAAATAGTCTAAAATTTTCCATTCATTCATTCTATCTAAGTCACTTTCAAACATACAATTTTGCATTCAGAGGTCATCCATTAGAATTCTATCCAATTAAAGCTCTTGTCTGTGTGTTCATAGGGCCTCCCAGTTGTGTGCCATAAATGCGTCTGTACTATAAAATGCTTCTGCAATCAGAACTTGCTTCAGACACGTTTTGAATGCCTTGAGCATTGGGGCACTTTTGACCGAATTTGGCAGACTGTTGACAAATTGGGCTCCTGCCTGTGAAGGCAAACGCTCATGCATTACCGTTCTGTGTTTACCAGTTCGGTAGTTGTCCCTGGCTCTAGTTGCATAAGAGTGTATGTATGTTTCGACAAGTCAAGGAACACAGTGAGTGTCTTTTCTCGTCTTTCAATACCCTCCACTATCATATCGACCAGACGCACAGCTGCATCTATCGTCGATTTACCGCCTCGGAAACCGAATAGGTTATTTGATAGTAGATTTGACCTTTCAAAAAAACTAACGATTTGAATAAGGAAACCCTTTTCAAAGATTTTACTGAAGGCCGGTAATATTGAAATTGGACGGTAATTTTCAGTTGAAAAAGGATCGCCCTTTTTGAGAATCGGGGTCACTTTTGCTTTTTTGAGAGCGGAGGGAAAAGTTCCCGAGTGAAAAGAGGGATTAATTAAATGCTCGAGTGGCTTCAACAGGTGGCTCGAGCACTGATTGAGAAGCTTCATAGAGACGTTATTTATGTCATTCGATAATTTTGGCTGAAAGCCACCGATAACTCTGGATATTTCTTCTTCTGTTACTGGTGCTAATGGCATGGAGGCAGCTGGGCTGGGCAGCGAGAAAGAGAGCGGCTGATCGTTTGGTGGACAAAATCCATGGTAAGCTCCAACCGAGGCAAAAAATCTATTGAACTCACTAGCGACCCTGAAGGGATCGGTAACTCGTTCGTTTCCGATTTGCAACTCAATTCGTTTGTCAGTTCGTGTGTTATTATTATTTATTATGCTCCATGCTGTTTTTGATACATTTTTTGAAGTGAGCAATGATTTAGTGACATAATAAGCTTTTGCGGCTTTGATGACTTTTCTGTTTGTTCTTTTGTAATTTTGAAAAAATGTTTTAAACGTTACATTTGAGTTGTGTCTGATAGCTTCGGAGAAAATTAATAACTTTTCTCTCGATACCAGAATACCTTTGGTAATCCAAGCACACTTTTTTAATCTTGGTTTTTGGTTAGTTTTCTTTATAGGATAGCTCACATTCAGATGAAAGTTAAAAACTTGTTCGAAATTTATGAATTGAAGTTCCACAGGATCTTTTAAGTTTAAAAAACTTCATTTTTCACGCGTGAGTTGAAAGTTAAGTAGCGCTATGTTTGCGGGTCTCGTATCTCTGATAATTTTTTGAATGGGCGGATTCTGTGTTGGCTCAAAACCACTTATGATAGCCTGTTGGCCATAGTGGTCAGAAAATGCTGTGTTGATCACAGACACCTCTATCTTAGTCAGATTTGTAACAATGTTGTCGATAGCTGTGGCTGAGTGGTTTGTTACTCGTGTTGGTGAGTCGATCGACCAAACAAGACCAAATTTCCTCAACAGATCTGTGGCCCGTTGTGTCATGGGATTATTAAATTCTAATACATCGATGTTAAAATCCCCAATAACCATGAAATTTTGCTTTTTTTGCGTTACATCAGCCAACAGCTTTTCAAATTTTGACAAGAAAGAGTTTTCATTTCCGCTGGAAGCCCTGTTTGTTCCAATGACAATCAGTTGTGATTTCTTTATTCTGATATTTACCCCTGTGACTTCAAAGTGTTTGTCTGAGGGGTTAGTTAGTGTGTGATGAGTAATATAAAAGTTTTGTTTCACAAAAATGGCCACCCCTCCACCTTTTGTGGAGGAGCGACAGTAGTAATTTGCCAATTGTTAATTTTGAATTTTGAAAAGTTGAATGTTGCTGCTGTTGAAGCCGTGCTCGGTAACAACAAGCAGGTCGGGATTGAGTTCCTCGCACATGAGAGTTAGCTCATCCACTTTGTTGGTAGCAATTTGTGCGTTCTGATGCATCAATGTAATTGTTTTACAGAATTGATGTTTTGATATTGGTTTAATCACTATAAAGTCAATAGTAATATAGATTAAGAAAATAAAACTTAACCCTTTATAGAATGCTGGTTGATATTTCAACCACCTCCAATATCTCTCTGTGCACAGCCAAGTTTCGTGTCTCTTGCCGTCAACGCTTTCTGGTTGAAATATCAACCACCTCAAATATGCTCTATATGCACAAAGCTATATTTATGAAATATCCAATGTTTAAGTATTGATTCTTTATGTATACACTTAGTGAAAGATCAGACAAATTTTAAAAAAATATTACATGTCTGCCATTTATTTAAGGAATTGATCATGCTCACTACTTCGAAGACAGTCGAACTTGTCTCCTCTGTAGTCATCTGCTCTTCTTTTTTTAGGTGGATCCATGCTAAAAATAAAACATAAGTTAAAGACTAAACATAATAATATTATAAAGTAGTGTAAATATTGTTAATTAGGCAGACTGTAATGGTGTATAATGCAACATTATAATAAACATTTAGTTGCCTAATAATGTATATTCCAACAAATTCATTGTAACATAAAAATAAAAATATTTTGTTCTCATACTACTATGAATTGAAACACATTTAACCTCAATAACTTGGGAGCGCAAATAGTTGGATAGTTATAAATATTACAGATTGAAAGCCAAGAGTATTACGATAATTTTGGTATATAATTTAGTAAAACATGTCATACTAACCTTATTTAATAATTGTCTAAACAGAACATGTTTTTGAATGTTAAATATAAATACCAGAAATAATATTTTTCCACCAGAAAACCATTTACAGAACACTTTATTTAAAGACATGTCTATGTTCAGTTATTAACATAAAATAATAAATAATAATTACAATTTCATATATTCTTACCTTGAAAGAATGAGAAGTCTTCAAATTCAAACTTGCAGCATGTGCTTCTCAATGTCAGATCACTAAACGCATACTGGTTTGTGTATCAACCACCAGTTCACATAATCACCACTAGACGACAGCACAAAGCAGCCAGACCAACAAAATGCAAAGTCACGTGTTGCCTAGGTGTAGCTGGATTGGCTGATAACCTTAAGATATATTTTCACTCACATAGTCATTCAAAAATAAACTTTATGTACACTGGCTGAAATATCGACCAGCATGCATTGGTGACATTGTCATGAAAAATCTTATGTGCACAGAGAGTATCATATGGGTGGTTGATATATCAACCAGTATGCGTTACCTATAACTGTCCAAAATTTTGTTGATCTATAAAGGGTTAATAGGCTCATTTTATTGACGAGAAGTTGATATCAAGAATTCGTCGCAAACGATCATGCCTTCCTACTGTTTCGGCTTTAACATATTTTATTCGTGACTTTAAGGCGTGCAGTCGGTAAGCGGGAAGACTTTGCACTCGTACACGCTCGGCAGTACTCGTAGATTTACGTCGCTTGTAGGCCCCCACTACATAAGGTTGTTTTATTTCCAGACGAAATGGAGCCTAAGAAAAGGCAAACACCAATATCTGAGTTTTTTTCTAAACGTAGAGCTACTTTTGAGGACAATAAGCAGCATAAACCTACTGAATCTGGTTCTGCAGAGAAAGTGAATTCTGATCAGCAGGCTTCCAGCTCCTTAACTCAAACTGGACTTTGTAAATATGATGTTTTTAATTTTGTAAATAAAGTTTAGATGTAAACGAAAGGAAAGACTTCCTTAACAATGTTTGGGTTCCAGAGCCCAATCATGTTTTTCCAGTGTCAAGGAGTGCTGAAGTAAAAGGAAAGAAATTAAAATTTCAATACTCATGGCTCAGCTGTTGGACTTGGTTGTGCTATTCTCGAGAAGAAGACGGAGCCTATTGTAAATACTGTGTCATATTTTCAAAACATGCAGCTGGAAAAACTTCTTCTCAGCCACTCGGTTCATTGTGCAAAAAGAAGTTTGACAATTGGAAAAAAGCGGACAATTGGAATGGTGGTTTGTGACTTTTAACCACCATTCACAAACACAGTACCACATCAACTGTATCTGGGATGCAGATGAACTGCTATCCAACTCTGCTGATAAATCAATCGACATTTTGATTGATAAAGACAGATCCAAACAGATTTTTGAAAACAGACAAAAAATGGTGCCAATAATTGACACTGTTATCACCTGTGGAAGGCAGGAACTAGCCTTTCGAGGGCATAGAGATTCTGGGAAAATCTAGTCTGACTCCGATGTAACCACAAATGAGGGAAACTTTCGGGCTTTAATTAGATACCGTGCTCTAGCAGATCCCAGCTTGAAGCAAGCCATGGAATGTGATGGTCAAAGGAATATATACACAAGCCCTTCCATCCAAAATGAAATAATTGATGCTTGTAACACAGTCTTGCTTAAGAAAGTAGTAGGAAGAGTAAAACAAGCAAATTTTTTTCGGTTGTGGCTGATGAAACAGCAGGTATTAGTGGAACCAAACAAATGTCTCTTTGTGTACGGTACGTAGGCAAAAAGTCGTGGTCTTAAGGGAAGACTTTTTGCAATTTGTTCCCATTTATGACGTTTCTGGAAAAGGAAATGCAACATCAATAGTAGAAAACTTAAATAATGTAGGCTTGGACATAAACAAACTAAGAGGTCAGGGATACGATGGAGCATCCTCAATGTCGGGAAAATATATAGGAGCTCAAGCTATTGTCAAAGAAAAACAGCCTAAAGCTATATATGTCCACTGCTCGGCTCATTCTTTAAACCTAGCTATAACCAAGAGCAGCGCAGTCCAAGGGGTAAGGAACACTATTGGTATAATATCAAAGGCCCACACTTTCTTTAATTCTCCAAAAAGGAAGCAAGTATTGACGAAATGTATAGAAGAAAGTGATGAAAACTTGAGGGCTAAAAGCTTGAAACGCTTATGCTCAACACGATGGATTGAGAGTTTCACTGCAGTAAGTGATTTTAGAGAACTTTTGGATCCTGTAATTGATGCTTTGACAGACATTTCACAATGGGATGATCCAGACACCTCTAGAGATGCTTTTGGATTAC
Organism: Stictocephala bisonia; assembly: GCA_035578905.1. NCBI lineage: Eukaryota > Metazoa > Arthropoda > Insecta > Hemiptera > Membracidae > Stictocephala > Stictocephala bisonia. The sequence goes on along the minus strand of JAQJVL010000337.1, from coordinate 206,557 downwards.
GAAGCTCAATTATTAATTGTGAGTTTCTTGTTTCGTTATTCGTGATTGAGTTATTGTATGCCTATGGTAAAGTTCTGAGTAAATCCTTTCAGAAAATTGAGATTTGTCTAAAAGAGGCCAAGGCAACAGCAGAAAACATGATAACTCAGTTAGAAGAGTTCCGGAGAAATTTGGAAAAAGCGTTCAAAGACCTTTTTTCAGCTGTTGAGGTAATTAACTCTAAGTACGATGTCTCTATCTTTTCTTAGTACTGTACCACGAATTACTAAGAAACAAACACAGAGGGCAAATCAGCCACATTCAAACGCGAGACCTATTTTAGGGTTTCAATTTTCATACCTTTCCTTGATTCTTTCATCATGCAAATAAAGGAAAGACTTACGAAACACAAAGACATACTAATGGGGTTTCAAGCTATGTTTTCTTGTGAAGCTGATCCAGAGTCAATGCAGGCTTTTTAAGAATACCTGTGATTACTACGGAGAAGATTTATCTGGTATCACATCCGATATCATGGTGGAATTAGACTTGAGGAGGGAAAAATTTAAAAACCTTGATGCCCCACCTCGCTGTGTCGTAAGTGCCTTGAACGTTTGCAACCAAGATATTTTTCCGAACATTCACATTTTTTTGGAAATTCTTGCAACTCTACCAGTCTTGACTGCAACGCCTGAAAGAACATTTTCTTCCTTGAAAAGGATAAAAACTTATTAACGGAATACAATCGGAGAGGTATGTTCTTTTATCTTGTACATAAATTTGTACTAGTTTTTTCTTGAACTCACTATATATGTTTACAATGCATCCTAGTTTGCAATTCTTAACTCACTTAAGTCATTATAATTATATAAATTGCAATGTTCCTATTTTAAAGATGAAATTCCATGAAATTATTCCAAACTAACAAAATGTTAAAAATATGAAGAAATAAATTAAACTATTACCTAGTTCTAGTAAATACAGGTTCATTTTATAGTTTTTGTTTTGCAGATCAAATCTTACAAAATGAGACAGCTTTTATTTATTTAATTTAAGTTATAATTACATTTTCTTGTTACTAATGTATTATAAGTAATGTATAGTTTGTTTTGATCTTAGTTTAAACACTTTCCTATTCCTATGTTAATTTACTCATTGTGTTATTTGTATAGCAAAATATGTAAATTGTCAACAAAATGGTAATTTTATCAGTATGTTTCAGTACAGATTTTTACGTGTTTCAGTCGAGACTAAATGGCCTGGCAATGCTGAGCATCCACCGCGATATACCTCTGTCACCAAGTGATGAAGTTTTAGATGAGCTCGCCAAATCAAAGAGAAAACTGTTGCTGTTGTGATCTCTTTATAATCTCCAAATATAATCATTAAACTCTGTATGCTCATGGTTTTGTTTATTTTCTTACACGTTAAAATAATAAAAATAATTATGTTAGGTTATAACCTTAAATTAGATTCACCGCTAAAGGAACCGAACAATGTGAAAATTAAACTATTGCAATACAATTTACGTGTTTTGACAACTATATTTTATTGAATATATTGGACTACGAATGTTTTTACTGAACAAATAAAAGAAAATTGCATATTATAATTTACCATAGTTAACTGTGATGTTATTTAAATAAGCAGCTTTTTAAATAGCTAAAATGGCAATTTGTAAGGCTATTTTTTACGAAATTTCCGGGGTAGTGCCCCCGAACCCCCGTTATGATGAGGGGTATAGAATAACCCCATGCTCCTCGGAGGACACCCCCAAACAATATTTTTATCTACGCCACTGGACTATAAGATATAGTTCAAAATAAGAATTGCAAACTTCAGTTGACACTCTATAATCCGACACTCGTTACTCCAAGATACCCTAATCCAATCCGCCACTGACTAGAATTCAGTCATTTTATAACAAAATGAATTTCATCTTGACTTGTAATTCGTATGTTTATTCATTGCCTTTTAACAATAAAAACAGTACTACTGAATTGTATTTGTATTTTAACAACACAGCATACAGTAAAGTACCTCCTAAGCTTCAAATTTAATGTACTTACATTATACATATCGTATTCACCAAATATAGTTTCCCAATAATCCAGGCACTCTTTTTTAATACAACAGGATGTCAGTCCCATAATTGTTGGATTGTAGAGTCAACTGTATTGTAATAGATGAGTGGTACTTGTAATGAATATAATCTTAGTTTCCAAATAAGAGGGACAAAAAATATTCGCTGATTTAATTCAGCAGCAAGTGGTGTTGTGTTGAAATTTCCGTTAATGTTATCGTCTGTATTACGGTGGAAGTAGGTGGACTGGCTAACTTGTTCCTGGGATGCAGTGTTCTAACACTTGTTTAACTTGGTATGATTTTGACTTTAGCAGTATGTTGTGGTTGTGTTTATGGAATGTCTGTTCACGTTAGTGTCTGTGTTACATTGGAAGTAGGTAAACTGGCTAGCCTGTTCCTGCGATGCAGTGTCAGTGTTCTCACACTTGTTCAACTCACTATGCTTCTGATTCCTGCTATATGTGGTGGTTGTATGTATGGAATGACTATGTTACAGTGGAAGTGGGTGAACTGGCTAGCCTGTTCCTGCGATGCAGTGTCAGTGTTCTCACACTTGTTCAACTCGCTATGTTTCTGATTCCTGCTATATGTGGTGGTTGTATTTATGGAATGACTGTGTTACAGTGGAAGTGGGTGGACTGGCTAGCCTGTTCCTGCGATGCAGAGTCAGTGTTCTCACACTTGTTCAACTCGCTATGTTTCTGATTCCTGCTATATGTGGTGGTTGTATGTATGGAATGACTGTGTTACAGTGGAAGTGGGTGGACTGGCTAGCCTGTTCCTGCGATGCAGTGTCAGTGTTCTCACACTTGTTGAACTCGCTATGTTTCTGATTTCTGCTGTATGTGGTGGTTGTGTTTATGGAATGTCTGTTCACGTTAGTGTCTGTGTTACATTGGAAGTAGGTAAACTGGCTAGCCTGTTCCTGCGATGCAGTGTCAGTGTTCTCACACTTGTTCAACTCACTATGCTTCTGATTCCTGCTATATGTGGTGGTTGTATGTATGGAATGACTATGTTACAGTGGAAGTGGGTGAACTGGCTAGCCTGTTCCTGCGATGCAGTGTCAGTGTTCTCACACTTGTTCAACTCGCTATGTTTCTGATTCCTGCTATATGTGGTGGTTGTATTTATGGAATGACTGTGTTACAGTGGAAGTGGGTGGACTGGCTAGCCTGTTCCTGCGATGCAGTGTCAGTGTTCTCACACTTGTTCAACTCGCTATGTTTCTGATTCCTGCTATATGTGGTGGTTGTATGTATGGAATGACTGTGTTACAGTGGAAGTGGGTGGACTGGCTAGCCTGTTCCTGCGATGCAGTGTCAGTGTTCTCACACTTGTTCAACTCGCTATGTTTCTGATTCCTGCTATATGTGGTGGTTGTATTTATGGAATGACTGTGTTACAGTGGAAGTGGGTGGACTGGCTAGCCTGTTCCTGCGATGCAGTGTCAGTGTTCTCACACTTGTTCAACTCGCTATGTTTCTGAATCCTGCTATATGTGGTGGTTGTATTTATGGAATGACTGTGTTACAGTGGAAGTGGGTGGACTGGCTAGCCTGTTCCTGCGATGCAGTGTCAGCGTTCTCACACTTGTTCAACTCGCTATGTTTCTGATTCCTGCTATATGTGGTGGTTGTATTTATGGAATGACTGTGTTACAGTGGAAGTGGGTGGACTGGCTAGCCTGTTCCTGCGATGCAGTGTCAGTGTTCTCACACTTGTTGAACTCGCTATGTTTCTGATTTCTGCTGTATGTGGTGGTTGTGTTTATGGAATGTCTGTTCACGTTAGTGTCTGTGTTACAGTGGAAGTGGGTGGACTGGCTAGCCTGTTCCTGCGATGCAGTGTCAGTGTTCTCACACTTGTTCAACTTGCTATGTTTCTAATTCCTGCTATATGTGGTGGTTGTATTTATGGAATGACTGTGTTACAGTGGAAGTGGGTGGACTGGCTAGCCTGTTCCTGCGATGCAGTGTCAGTGTTCTCACACATGTTGAACTCACTATGTTTCTGATTCCTGCTATATGTGGTGGTTGTATTTATGGAATGACTATGTTACAGTGGAAGTGGGTGGACTGGCTAGCCTGTTCCTGCGATGCAGTGTCAGTGTTCTCACACATGTTGAACTCACTATGTTTCTGATTCCTGCTATATGTGGTGGTTGTATGTATGGAATGACTGTGTTACAGTGGAAGTGGGTGGACTGGCTAGCCTGTTCCTGCGATGCAGTGTCAGTGTTCTCACACTTGTTCAACTCGCTATGTTTCTGATTCCTGCTATATGTGGTGGTTGTATTTATGGAATGACTATGTTACAGTGGAAGTGGGTGAACTGGCTAGCCTGTTCCTGCGATGCAGTGTCAGTGTTCTCACACTTGTTGAACTCACTATGCTTCTGATTCCTGCTATATGTGGTGGTTGTATGTATGGAATGACTGTGTTACAGTGGAAGTGGGTGGACTGGCTAGCCTGTTCCTGCGATGCAGTGTCAGTGTTCTCACACTTGTTCAACTCGCTATGTTTCTGATTCCTGCTATATGTGGTGGTTGTATTTATGGAATGACTATGTTACAGTGGAAGTGGGTGGACTGGCTAGCCTGTTCCTGTGATGCAGTGTCAGTGTTCTCACACTTGTTGAACTCGCTATGTTTCTGATTTCTGCTGTATGTGGTGGTTGTGTTTATGGAATGTCTGTTCACGTTAGTGTCTGTGTTACAGTGGAAGTAGGTGAACTGGCTAGCCTGTTCCTGCGATGCAGTGTCAGTGTTCTCACACTTGTTGAACTCGCTATGTTTCTGATTTCTGCTGTATGTGGTGGTTGTGTTTATGGAATGTCTGTTCACGTTAGTGTCTGTGTTACAGTGGAAGTAGGTGAACTGGCTAGCCTGTTCCTGCGATGCAGTGTCAGTGTTCTCACACTTGTTCAACTCGCTATGTTTCTGATTCCTGCTATATGTGGTGGTTGTATTTATGGAATGACTATGTTACAGTGGAAGTGGGTGAACTGGCTAGCCTGTTCCTGCGATGCAGTGTCAGTGTTCTCACACTTGTTGAACTCACTATGCTTCTGATTCCTGCTATATGTGGTGGTTGTATGTATGGAATGACTATGTTACAGTGGAAGTGGGTGGACTGGCTAGCCTGTTCCTGTGATGCAGTGTCAGTGTTCTCACACTTGTTGAACTCGCTATGTTTCTGATTTCTGCTGTATGTGGTGGTTGTGTTTATGGAATGTCTGTTCACGTTAGTGTCTGTGTTACAGTGGAAGTAGGTGAACTGGCTAGCCTGTTCCTGCGATGCAGTGTCAGTGTTCTCACACTTGTTGAACTCGCTATGTTTCTGATTTCTGCTGTATGTGGTGGTTGTGTTTATGGAATGTCTGTTCACGTTAGTGTCTGTGTTACAGTGGAAGTAGGTGAACTGGCTAGCCTGTTCCTGCGATGCAGTGTCAGTGTTCTCACACTTGTTCAACTCGCTATGTTTCTGATTCCTGCTATATGTGGTGGTTGTATGTATGGAATGACTGTGTTACAGTGGAAGTGGGTGGACTGGCTAGCCTGTTCCTGCGATGCAGTGTCAGTGTTCTCACACTTGTTGAACTCGCTATGTTTCTGATTTCTGCTGTATGTGGTGGTTGTGTTATTGGAATGTTTGTTCACGTTAGTGTCTGTGTTACAGTGGAAGTGGGTGAACTGGCTAGCCTGTTCCTGCGATGCAGTGTCATTGTTCTCACACATGTTGAACTCGCTATGTTTCTGATTCCTGCTGTATCTGGTGGTTGTGTCTATGGAATGTCTGTTCACGTTAGTGTCTGTGTTACAGTGGAAGTGGGTGGACTGGCTAGCCTGTTCCTGGGATGCAGTGTTCTCACACTTGTTGAACTCGCTATTTTTTTGTGTAAACTTGCCAGCAAGCTCTATGTAAGTTTTCGTTCAAGAAATAACAAAGTAATGCAAATAGTCAAATAATTCTTTAATGTAAAACTATATTAGTAAATCCATATTATTAAATTGGATAGATCATTTTGTCAAAAATGTTTACTTCTGCATATCTTTAAATATCAATTCCTCATTATTTGAATTATGTTTATGAATGTTTGATCTCAATTAAAAGATAAATTTTCTTATATAAAGCGGTTTTAATTCCCAATATAAAATCCACTTTCTTTTTTAATTACATATAAATATAGAACTTTTTTATATAAAAAACAAGAAACACAAACATAAATGTTGTAATATTAAGCATACTTTGCAACAACTACATATTGCAACTTACATTTATTAAGTTTTTTTCCTTACATTACATTTCATTTTAGCATTAAATATTTAATGTGAAAATCCCTAAATTCTACCATTATTTATATGTTTCTTACTAAGAGATTCAAAAATTATTGTTACCGTTTAAGTTTTTCTCCGGATTATGATGCCTTTAACTATATTCAGATAATATTAGTAACATTACGTAAAACTCAAGACTGAAAACAGTGCAAAAATGAAATTAATTGCTGTAAAACCTTACAAGTTTGAAAATATCACATATACTAATCACAGTATGTGGTAAAAAATAGGAATATATAAAAAAGAAAGACATAAAAAATTCGGAAAAGCCCAGAGATAAAAAAAAAAATTGATTTACAGTAAACAGCATACCAAATGAGAAATTTATTTCTTTACTTCTTTTAGACAAACCTATGTATGAATGATTGTATAGCTAGTACATAAATAAACACATAAATTTATAAATAGTAAATATTTTGTTGTTTATGAATTGATTAACTGTCTATGAAACAGTATTGTTTCCTTATTGTTTAATATAGTATGAAATATTTTACTATTTTTGTGTATGTATTTTTTATGTATTAATTTGTTATCGTTTTCTTGTTAATAAGTCTGTTCAACTTTATAAATATAGTTTCAATGAAATTAAACACAACAAAGAACTGTATGTTCTAATTTTGCCTCAATCATAAATTATTTCTATTCTGTCCCATCCAAAATTACATAGTCTTAGATAATATCTATGAAGTTTTTACAATACATTTTTAACAAAACACCATTTTTGTTGTAGTAGAGCCATTTCAAAATAAGCCATTAATGTCTGTATTTTAAAATTTCAAACTGCAGTTTATTTTGAACAAAGTGCGTTTAACTCATTTAAGACAGGTCTGTACTGGTGAAAAATATGCGATAGTTGATGTTTCATTATTTATTATAAGATTGAAAAAAATCATTTTTGTTTAGTAATTGAAGTTTCATTGTCAATTGTAAAACTTGAATAACCTCATTTGAATTACACATTAATTATGCCATCCAGCCTTTGTAAGAGGTTCCCATCCTTTAATTGATATTTTCTTTTCATACAATTATCATATTTAACTAACTATGAACTCAGGTTGTGGAATGATGCAGGATATTACATTCAACTTCCCCTTTGAATGAAGAATGAATGGCTATAGTTGTTTTCTGTTAGTTGTTGGACCCGGTTAACCATATTTTCAAAGAGTTTTACAGAATGATAAAAACATTTCACTTGATATTATTATTGATGGTATATTCAGTGAACCTACGTACTTTCAAGTGAGTAAATATCAATGTATATTCTACTTTTAGCAGGGTTGCCACTGTCCCGAATTTCAGGGGACTGTCCCTTATTTACATGATTTGTCCTGTATCCTGACTTATTTGAGCCTGGGACGTTATTTGCCATGTATTTTATGGATTTCATACATCAGATATACTGTAATATGAACAAATAATATACAAAATGTGACAAAAACATAATAACTATAGTAAACCCTGATACATGTACATTCACTTTGATGATGTGAAATGAAGGAGATTAATTGATAACTGAATCATTTTCTAAGTCAACAAACAGCAGAGAGCAAGAGTGGTCAACTATAATTTGATTGCTGTGTAAAATAATTTATATGTCATTCCAAAGGTAATAAATAACTAGTGGTGACCAAAAACAAGGAGCTACTCATATTGACTACTCTGTACTCCTTAATTAAGTTCGCAGTACTAGGAGACCGAGTTTCCCTCAGTTGAGTTTTGCAAAATGAAGAGGTAACATCCATATCTTCCAGAGGATCCGGAGGATCGTTTGTTGTTACTGTACCTTGTAGGTTATAAATAAAATATCGTTTCGAAGGTCTTCCACATTTACCTTTAGCTCCTTTGTGGAACTCGGCCTACAGCCTTGCCAAGACGCTTTGCTACAGGTCTATTTGTGGAATTCGGCCTACGGCCTCGCGGGGAAAGGTTTGGCCTGACACCTTGTAAGGTACGTTTTTCCAGCTAGGTTAAGTTCCAGCTAGGATAGTTTTTGCCTGCTAGGATAGTTGCAGCGGGCTGGGTTTAGTTCCAGGGGTCAGAGTTAAGGAATGGAGTCGAGGCGAACGGTTCAGTACATCTAATCTCGAAAGATCATTCACGTGGCACAAGACCACAGCTCATCATCACCTCTCGCCTCGAGGTAGGTTGGAACAGTATGGTCAGGATATAGGATGCTGGAAATGCTGATATTCTGTCCTTATATCCTAAAACCCCAAGTCTCGCCTTTCACGGCAGTCTAAAGCCAAAAGGGGACCTACGAAACCTACCTACTATTGGGCTGAGTCCCGCCTTTCATGGCAGTCCAAAGCCAAAAGGGGACCTACGAAATATGAACTCAAAAGGTACTCACGCTACTCACATTGCAAATAAAATAATCCAAATAAAAATAAAACACTTCTACTTGTAGAATGAAACAAAACAAAGCTACTACTAATGATAGTTGGGTTAGGAACGCTTTTCTCGGCAGTAACTACTTGACCCTAATTAACTTGTCTCTGATAACTCAAACATCTCCGCTCACATGCAAGGATTAAAACAAACTACTTGTGAATGGTGTAAATAAGCTAATGCGCAAAACTAGCAGAGGTGGCAAGCTCTAAGATGTGGAGACAGGTCCACTTACCTCGTCAAACTGACTTTGCTGATAACACTCGAGTCGACTGCCTCTGATGGTTGCGGTCGGCAGTTTTGTTAGGCCCGGCCTGGCGCCTCCAAGTTGTGTGTAAGTGTAACAGGCGGTAAACGTGGGAATTTCAAATGCCATAATTCTCTGTCTGCTTGAACTACTCTTCGTTTAACTTAATTTATCCTTTTAAAACAAAAACAAAAATTACTCTTCATGAAGCAACCTTACAAAGGCACTCTACTACAGTCCCATTTCTGGGTTTCAGCATGTCGGCTCTTGAGGTAGATCACACTTGGCCTTGCCAGGATTCTTAAGCTGTATGACCGTGAATTTTGGTTTTGGGAGCAGTGGAGCCCATAAAAACAGTCTTTTCTAAAATCTGATGGTAAATTAGTAATTAAGAGAAGAATACCTTTAATTTGATACCCCACTTAGGAGTATTAGTTTAACATTATCCAATTTTGAGTTTTGGAGCATATTTTTATTTGGGGAGGGGGGCAGAGAACATCTTACAATTCCTGGATTCCTGTATGTACAGAAATGTTTAGGTGTTTAACATCTGAAATTTACAACATACAACAATTACTATATGAACATTATTTATGTTTTTGTCATTTTTTTATGTATTATTTGTTCATATTCACTATATCTGATGTAAAGAATTCATAAAATACATGACAAATAATGTACCGAACTCAAGTAAGCCAGACAAATCATGTAAATGAGGGATGGTTGCTTAAAATCCAGGACATTTTACAACCTTGCAGCAAACACATAACAAATAAAGCACACTATACTCTTTGAAATGTTACCATTCTATTTCATATTAATAAGAGTATTATATCACACCTCTCTACTACAATGGACAATTTATATACCCTGCTTAGTAAGCATTAGAAAAAATATAACCATTTGAACCATTAGAAAAAATATAAAAGGCTCTAGACTGTCTGTTTAAATATTACTGGATACCTGAATAGTACCCTTATTAATACTTCTGAATACATATACATTTAAAAAATATAACTCATATAATTCAAGTTTGAGCCAAATTCAACATCCGTAACTGTTAGTTCTTAACATCATAAGTCTACAAAACACTGTTAGTCATCTCAACTCAAGTAGTGTGCTGTCTGTGGCACTGAATGTGCGCTCCCACCAAAGTAAAGCTCTAGTACTCTCTTTCTTACATCCAAGGTAAGAAATGTACCTTAGATCCAAGTAAGGAAAATGTTAGTTAGCAAGAGAATTTGAAAGAAAATCTTTTTGAATATTTGTGGTTAGAAGTGATTGTCTCTTAGCATACATATCCATTGCTTCTAAATTACCTCAACTCATAGTGTTCATTTAACGTTGAGGTATTTTTGGTTAAGAATAATAAGAAACCATGATTATTATGACCTGCATATCTACAACAAATTTATGAGCACGTGAGCATTAATCACTCATACATATTGTACATGTACATAAAATATCAAACATATATATTACAAAGTTTTCGGAAAAATTCCTCATCACAGGGTGGTGACAATTTAGGAGAAAAGATAACCCATATTCACTAATTGTTGAATGAGCATACAAATTAATACAGTAGTAATTAGTCCATCCATATGTAGACAGTCATCTGACACTAACAGAAATAATCACGTACCATTTCACTTATGGACAGGGGGCCTTAATAATTATTGTTTCTTAGGACCATTCTATAGAAGCAGTTAACGGTCTTTATTTTAAAAGCTGGTTCTGGTATTTCCATTTATCATTGTATATGGACAAATTAAAAATGCTGGCAATTTTCTAACCTTTAATACTGCAGTATCTAAACGGAAGTATACTTCAGAATCTCAGAAAAGATGGAGTATCATAGTAAATTAACAAATTATAATAAATAGTTTATTTCACCTTTCTGGTTCTTTTCCTCTGATGCAAGTTGGTCTCAGTTTTCATTCATCACTTCAAAAATCTCAAACTAAGAATGTGTTTTAATTTGTTTATTATTGTATTTCTTACTAGTAACGTCATACAATAAGGGACATTGTTCAACCTCTAATACTGGTACAGTCAAAAAGTACCCGAAATTGGTTGAAATATATTTATTGGACAAAAATAAAAACTTACAAACTTACTTTCCTTCAAAATACTCTCCTCCTACAACAATATAGTTGTCCCTATGATCATACAGATGTTCAAAATACTCTTGACGCTTTTTTTGTTGTTGTATTTTAATACTTTTATCTCATTTTTTTCTGACAGCGTAGCACCTGCAAATTGTTTTTACCATGTGAACAGGATGAAATCGGCCAGCATTAGGCCAGGCGAGTAGGGAGAGTGATCTAGCATGGCAACGCAGAGCTTGAAAAGGTATTTACTTACTAACTAGGATTGATGTGCAGGGGTATTGTTATGCAGCCAAATCCAATTGTTTTCTGCTAACTTTTCAGGCCATTTCCTCTTAATTTCATCTCATAAGCCCCTAAGAACTTTTGTGTGGATAAATTTACTTCATATGCGATTTCATTAAGTCAATGGACATCCACTATGAGAGTCATCTTCAATGTTTATGCGACTTTCACGAAAACGTTTGGGCCAATTTGGAAAAAATTGGCTTTTCTTCAGCCCCTTAACTCCGTACGCATGAAGTGTCTTAGAAGATTACTTTACAGATAGAACACAAAATTTAATGTTTTTCAGCTGTTCTTTAAATCAATTTTCAAAAAGCGACAATGTAAAAAAGCAAATACACAAAAAGCGCTCTCCTCGGGGTAACAATTGCGGCTGAGTGATACTCGCGCAACTCATATCCTTCTCCAAGAATAGTACTAACTGATAGACAGCGAAATTCTCAACGGCAACAATGCTGTGTATCTCTGGACATCGATTCCGGGATATTTTTGACTGTACCTCATATAACCTATTCTGTGTGAAGCGTTTTTGAAGGGTTAAGGAACTTTACACTGCATTTCTCTGTTACTGCACCATCAAACTGAAAATGCTCATACAATGTAGTTTCACCACCATTGTTTTAACGCCTGCATGGAATATTACTGTACGTATGTGGGCGGGCGGGTGGGTCAATACTACTGTTCGTGTATGGGCAGGCGGGTGGGTTAATACTACTGTTCGTGTATGGGCAGGCGAGTGGGTCAATACCACTGTATGTGTATGGGTGGGTGGGTGGGTCAATATTACTGTACGTATGTGGGCGGGCGGGTGGGTCAATACCACTGTACGTGTATGGGCTGTATGTGTATGGGTGGGTGGGTGGGTCAATATTACTGTACGTGTGTGGGTAGGCGGGTGGGTCAATACCACTGTACGTGTAAGGGTCGGCGGGTATGTAAATACTACTGTACGTGTATGGTTGGGCCGGAGGGTCAATACTACTGTTCGTGTATGGGCGGGCGGGTGGGTCAATACCACTCTATGTGTATGGGCGGGTGGGTGGGTTGGGTCAATATTACTGTACATGTGTGGGCGGGTGGGTGGGTCAATACCACTGTACGTGTATGGGCAGGCGGGTGGGTCAATACTACTGTTCGTGTATGGGCAGGCGGGTGGGTCAATACCACTGTTCGTGAATGGGCCATTTTGGATCAATTAAAATTAGACTTCTTAAAAATTAGCCGTTTGTGGACTTTTTACTCGGGGCATCTACCCCCCCCGATGTACACGCATTCACGCTGTATAGCTGCCCGACTACAGTTCACGCGTCCTAGACAAGTGGCCAAACTGACCTTACAGAACTGTCCATTTGATCATATGCGATCTGTTCACCCAATCCACAGGCGTTTTCAAAGCAGTTGAACTGCTACTGTAAATCTGCTTGTACAGAATGGCCGTTACTTTTATTAATGTATTCAGCATTTAAGCAACCATTGACCAAATGCCATTTCGGTATTAAGAGGACTAATCATAGAAAATATCACTTACAATCTCCACAGAACTTACACCCCAAGTAGCTGGGCTACATCACTGAGCCACTCGATAGGGAGTTTGATCAAATGATTCTTGGTTAAAAATGTAGAATATTCTTAATGCTCTTTTTTTCAATTTATAGATATAGTTAGTATAAGCACTATTTCCTTAAAAAAATAAAGTATTAATTTGCAAAGAGAGGGAGAGAGAGATATTCTCATTAAGAATCTTCAGCAGAAAACTATCATTGCAAACTTTTTTAACCCTTGATCAATGGTCTCAAGGCAATACCTTATTCACATCCACAAACATCTGATCAATACAGTGGTACATGTATGGGAGAGCGGTTGGGTCAAAACCACTGTACGTGTATGGGAGGGCAGTTGGGTCAGTACCACTGTACGTGTGTGGGAGGGCAGTTGGGTCAGTACCACTGTACGTGTGTGGGAGGGCAGTTGGGTCAATGTAAACTTACATTAGTTCATGCTCAAATATGCAAATCATTTAACCTTGAAACCATTGATCGAAGGTTAAACTAAGATATCTGATGCATCAGAAGTTACTTATATAGCATACTAGCCGACAGCCCTTGCTTCACTACAGGTGGTTCTCTACACAAGCTTACTCTTCCCTTTGTGGTTCCTATCACATCAATATAAAGTTCAGCCCGCTACCGTTCTCCTGGATAACAAAGTTTTATAACTCAGGAAATCTATAAGTCTATTTTACAGGGACGCAAAGCAGTGCAATTACATCAGAGTTAGTAGAAAAGACAATAAACATTTCACAATGAAAACTGAATTAGACAAGCGTTTGTGTCATGTTAATGTTTTTTATATCAACTGAATGAAATAAATTGTTAAAATAATTGAAAGCCAATGTTACTCTTAAGGGGAAAGGGAAATATTCAGGGGCTGTTTCCAACCCCTTAGAAATAAATTTTCAGGAATCCTTTCTTAGTGGGTTTCTATTTTATAAAAGCTAGCTTCTCTCCAAATTTCATCAAAATCTTTTCATTTTTTCCAGAGATTTTAAGATAAATGAGTACATCGTTTTTGTTTTCACATATTAAGACTAGGGGACACATCTGCATGTTTTGCGTGCCAACCACGTCACTCATTACGCTTGTGAGTGAAGCTCAGCCTACACTTCGGCAAGACACTCTGCTATATCCCCCACTGTGGAACTCGGCCTGTAGCCTCGTAAGGATACTCAGCCTACAGTCTCGCCGGGACAATTAGTCTGTATGACAATGAATTTTGGTTTTTGAGGCAGTGGAGCCCATAGAAATGGTATTTTCAAATATCTGATTGTATATTAGGAATCAATTTAAGAATACCTTTAATTTGATATCCAACTTGGGTGTGCTAGTTTAACATTACTGATAGTTTGGTTTTGGGACATGTTTTTGTTTTTTGGCGGCCAGAGGCCATAAACGTTGTCTCTTCTATGATATACTGGTATGTTGAGATTTAGGAGATAAATAGCAGTAATTTGAGACCCAATTTAGGCATTTTATTTTAACATGACCCTAATTTTCGTGTATGGAGGTCTTTGTGTTTTTGGGTCAGATACGCTATAATTTTTGCCCTTTTCCAAATCTGATTGTATATTTGGATTCAGGAGTACAATAGCTACAATTTGATACCAGTTTTGAGTGGATTATGTAAGTATTACCATTGATTTTATACACAAATAGATTTCCCATCCAATGTTAAATTTTGAGTCTCAAAATATCAGCTGTTTTTATGGTCCATTGTGGAGCGCTAGTGTAGTCCCATGTAAATGTAATGCAGTTTAAACCAGCTGTGGTTGCGGGCCACACGAACTAACAAAATTACTGGCACATATATTCCTATTAGATGGTTTATCTATAAAAGGTTTATATAATCAATGGTATAACAAAATTTTATATTTTCAAAAATTGTGATTTTTGGGCCCCCACAACCCCAATTTTGTTAGTTTTTAAGTTGAAATTCAGACATAAGCCACCTGTTAAGTTTTAAATATTTACTCAAGTGTTTTCCGAGTTAGGTCAGAAAAATAACTTTTGCAATTTTCCTATGAGAAAACATTGGAGCCACTTTGGAGGCTAAAAAGGTCACCATCTTGTTTATGAGTGAGAAAAGTAAACCTTTGTGAATTTCCCCAGAGATTTCAGACTGAGAGCTTCAATTTATAGATATGATGGGTGTAGGACGTCAGGAAGTGCCTCAACATTTAGTGTACTTTACGAGGTAAAGTTATAAATAGTATCTATATCTATATTAATCTATAGTACATAGATTTAATATAATCTATATACTATAAATAGTATATAGACCGTATTAAATAAATATTACAAATTATTAAACCGTTATTTAACCATATTTTCTAACAATTTCATACACAAAATTATATGAAATGAAATGAAATGAAAGTATATTTATTCCCCAAACATTCAAATGTATACATCAGTAAGTTAAATGATATTGTTCAACATAATAATACAAAAAAATACAAAAATACGTTGAAAAATAATATAAGGTAATCGTTAAACAAACTGTCTAAAATGAAAACAAAAATAATAGAAAACCATACAGTAATTCCTTTTAATGGGAAAAGCCTACATGGGTATACTGCCTGTGCGTAGGCTGAGTTGCAAGTATTTTTTTTCAAAAAGGACTAAAATGTAATTGTTCTATTACAGATTATTATATAAGGGGAAAATATTTTAAATGTATGTCTATACTAACTAAAATATACATAAATAAGAATAGGAGGTAAACAATATTTTATAAGAAGGAAAAAATATGTAATATTTATAAATAATAATAATACTATGAACTTTGAAATATGGAAAAAGTGGTAGCACAAATTAATTTAATAATTAACACTTCAATGACATTGCAACTCGGAGGTGAGGCAATCATATTCAAATAGTACTCTATTTGAACTAGTAGTATTCATATGATAAATGATATCAAGATACTGACTGTATGCTGATCATACAACCTCAAGCCTGCTACATGTCACAGGTAAGTCTTTGTAGATTGCCATTGCATCTCAAACCTCTAGAAACATTCTGCGTATCACGATATGTAAGTACTCAGGTACTTAGTTGTTTCAGGTGATTAATAATCCAAGTACGAGGCGAAAAGTACAGACTGTAAAATATTACAACTAACAAACTACTAAAACAAAAACACACCATCCAAATAACACAACCAAAACTGCCTCAATCACACAGTGTAATCTAAGCACTACCTATCAATGTAATATAGTTGGTGCTTATCTAAATTTTTTCGTCAATCCACACAAGGCTCAATAAATGCTAATGGATTGTTGGTTAGTCCTAATTATTAATATACAATATTATTTTCAGGGAAAAACAAGATATTTATTCAAAGCCTCATGAAATAAATGATTTTGGAAGCAATCTAATACAAAATATCAATTTATCAGTTGGAGAAACTGAACAACTGGCATTACTTGCCAATCCTTCTGACTATCCAACTCACTACAGACCTGCAGAAGAAGAAGAGTTTGACTTCATCATCATTGGAGCTGGTTCTGCAGGATCTGTCATTGTCAATCGCTTGAGTGAAGTATCCAGTTGGAAAGTTTTGGTAATTGAAGCTGGAGGTGATCCAACCATAACTGTTGAAGTACCAGGTCTATATGGATTACTTCAGAAAACAAAACTTGATTGGCAATACCAAACAGACCCTGATGAAGACAATTGTCTTGGGATGGTAAATAACAGCTGCAATTGGCCTCGGGGGAAAGTCCTAGGAGGTTCCAGTTCTCTAAATGGTAATCTCTACGTCCGAGGTCACCCTCAAGATTACGATGCATGGGCTGCGGCTGGCAATAAGGGCTGGGATTATCAAAGTGTTTTGTACTATTTCAAAAAATCTGAGAATATTAAAGCAAAAGAAGTTCAGAATAATCTTAATTATAAAAAATTTCATGGAGAGAGTGGATACCTTAAAGTGGATACTTGGACAGATGATGGAATAAAAGATATAGTCCATTCTTACTCTAAAGCAATGGAAGAACTTGGATATAAAGTTAACAAAGACTGCAATGGAGATTCTCAGACTGGTTTTGTAAAACTTCAAGGTACTCTCAGTGAAGGAACAAGGTGTTCAACAGCAAAAGCCTTCTTAAAACCTCTTAAAAACCGAATTAATATAAAAATTGCAAAAAATTCAATAGTTACTCAACTGCTTATCAATCAATCAACTAGAACTGCGTATGGAGTTAAATTTATTAATGATATTGGGAAAGAAACCAATGTTATAGCCAAAAAAGAAGTTATACTATCGGCTGGAGCTATAAATTCCCCACAGATTCTGATGCTTTCTGGTATAGGGCCAAAGCAACATCTTGAAGAATTGGGCATTCCTGTCATTGAAGACTTGCCTGTTGGGGAAAATCTCCAAGATCATATAATTATGTTAGGTTTAGTAATATCATACAATCGTACAAGAACAATCAAGTCTCTACCAGAATACATGCATGATTATCTAATGTACAAATCTGGAGACCTCTCAGGAGTAGGGATGTTAAGCTACTCATCCTTTATAAATACTCAAGACAGCAACAATGGTTATCCAGACTTACAAATTCACAACTTTGATTATGATCATAAGGATCCTATACAAAAACTAGCTATATCTATCAAAGATTTGGCAATTAGAGATGACATAGCACAATATTATTACAACATTATTTCTGAAAGGTCTATTTTATTACCAATGCCAACATTATTGAGACCAGTGGCTAGGGGAAAAATTTCATTGAAATCAACTAATCCTTTTGACAAACCTAAAATAATATCAGGTTATTTATCAAAAGGTAGAAAGGATTTTGAAACCCTTATAAGAGGTATAGAGATTATTTCAAAACTGGCTTCTACCAAAAGTATGCAGAAAATAGATGCAACGTTTCATGAAATTATCCCTTCTACATGTAAAAAATATCCTATGTTGTCAAAGAAGTTACGTAAGTGCACGTTGAAACATCTGACAACAACAGTTTATCATCCAACATCATCGTGTAAGATGGGTCCGATAGATGACCCTTCCTCCGTCGTGACTCCAACACTTCAGGTGAAAGGAATAAGGGGCCTGAGAGTGGCTGATGCCTCCATAATGCCAAGCATAGTGAGTGGAAACACCAACGCACCAACTATCATGATTGGAGAGAAAGCATCTGATATGATTAAAGAATCATGGTTGTGAATATATCCTGTTAGAGAATACAACTGTTCTTTTTTTCTTTTTTTTTTTTGTAGTATAGAAAAAGCATGTCCTTTTTTTAGTTCTATAGAACAAGCATGCCCTATCTACTTATGAAAGAACTTGTATTGATTTTTAATTATATTAAATGCTAAATAAATATTTAGTTGCTTAGATGTCTAATATGTTTTTATTTAACTTGAAAAGTTGTGTTTGCAAGTGTTCAGTAATTGATTTACAGAATTTTATAAAAAAAACATTAAATAATGAAATTAAAAATGTGTGTATCTAATTTATTGAACTACTTAAGTACATTTAAAGCAAATCATTTCATTTAACCTTTATATATATTCATATGAATACAGGGTACCTAATTAAATATTGTGGATGATTCACTTTGTTTCCTTTTTGGAAACTATCCAAGGAGTCACTTACTTTATAATATCAATAATTTAATTTTGGAACACTGGGAACGTTTCTATCATTAGGCTAAAATAATGTCATCAGATCTTCAGCTTGATAAACATATAATAATCATAGCAAGTAAGCCATACAGCACATTTGATTGCAAGTGTTCTTTGATATTCATCTTTTGTGGGGTTGATTGAACAATTTTTTTTAAAAACCAAAATTTTTTTGTACAGTATTTTAAAGACCATAAATTGACGATTCAGCCTATCTGGGTGGTTCAGCCTATATGGTTGATTCAGCCTATCTGAGTGGTTCAGCCTATCTGGGTGGTTCAGCCTATCTGGGTGGTTCAGCCAATCTGGGTGGTTCAGCCTATCTGGGTGGTTCAGCCAATCTGGGTGGTTCAGCCTATCTGGGTAGTTCAGCCTATCTGGGTGGTTCAGCCTATCTGGGTGGTTCAGCATATGTGCGTGGTTCAGCCTATCTGGGTGGTTCAGCCCATCTGAGCGATTCAGCCTATCTGGGTGATTCAGCCAATCTGGGTGGTTCAGCCTATCTGGCTGGCTCAGCCTATCTGGGTGATTCAGCCAATCTGGGTGGTTCAGCCAATCTGGGTGGTTCAGCCTATCTGGGTGGTCTAGCCTATCTGGGTGATTCAGCCTATCTGGGTGATTCAGCCAATCTGGGTGGTTCAGCCAATCTGGGTGGTTCAGCCTATCTGGGTGGTCTAGCCTATCTGGGTGATTCAGCCTATCTGGGTGATTCAGCCTATCTGGGTGATTCAGCCTATCTGAGTGATTCAGCCTATCTGGGTGATTCAGCCAATCTGGGTGGTTCAGCCAATCTGGGTGGTTCAGCCTATCTGGGTGGTTCAGCCTATCTGGGTGATTCAGCCAATCTGGGTGGTTCAGCCTATCTGGGTGGTCTAGCCTATCTGGGTGATTCAGCCTATCTGGGTGATTCAGCCTATCTGGGTGGTTCAGCCTATCTGGGTGATTCAGTCTATCTGGGTGAATCAGCCTATCTGAGTGATTCAGCCTATCTGGGTGATTCAGCCAATCTGGGTGATTCAGCCTATCTGGGTGATTCAGCCTATCTGGGTGATTCAGCCTATCTGGGTGATTCAGTATAATGAACTAATCAATATGTTTAAGTTTGAAGTCAGTAGTAATATGCTTCATTACGTTTTAGAGAAATACAATAATTATATCACGGGAAACTAAATCAAAATACAAAATGTAAATTCATATTAATAACAACGGACCGTAGAATACAATTAGATAAAAGGAAGTAGGTCAAAAATATATCATGAAAAGAATGGTTCAGTGGTGTTGTTCCTTTGCAACATTCTTCCAATTGTAAAACTCTGCCAGAGAATAGAATGAATATTTTGGTAGTCAGTTTTTCAGTGCTGTTTTGAAAGTAGAAGGTGTATTTCTTCTTGAATCTTCTGGGAGCAGATTGAGAAGTTTTGTCCCTCGATATGAGGGCTGTTTCTGAAATAAGAATGATGGTCTCTAAGGTTTGTCTAATCCTTGTGTTGCAGTGATTGTCAGGTAGTCTAGTGTTGCTTGAGTCAAGGGCATACAGTGTAGTTTCCAATATTTACAAGACTGTGAGTATCTTATGCTCCTTCAAAGCTCCTCTGCAGCTTTCTGCCCTGAGATAGTTCTGAATCTCTTGAAGTCCAGTAGAGAGTAACTAGAATCTGCTTTCTGAGGCGTGTTATGTCTGGGTCCACAGATGAGGCACTACTACTAGTGTGAGTTGACATGCAGCTCTACATTTGGCGTGCCTCCTTCCCACTTGTAGCAATGTCAACACTTTTTTCAACTTCAAATTTAATTTTCAACGTCAAAATGACTATGAAAGCAAAATTATAATTAATTTGTAAGATAAGTACCTTTATTCTGTAATAAAACGATTCTTTAATTTTAAGATAAGTACCTGACAAGTCAGCAGGTATTAGCAATTTGGTTTTCTAATAATTGGGCCTTTGGGCATCTTAGGGCGGCCATTTTTAACAAGCAGTCTTAACAAAAACTTTTAATTAGTTATATTTTTATTTAGCTGTTTACCGTACTAAGTTATTATTAAAATAAATAACTTAAGATAATTATAGTGCACTTTATGTAATATTAATAAGTTATCGTTAAGTTACTATTTTTTTCCAGACTAACTAAGATGCACTGGTTCTTGCAATTAAGATTTTTTTTTCTATTCTAGTCCATGCTATTCTAGTCCATGTTATTCTAGTCCATATTATTCTAGTCCATGCTATTCTAGTCCATGCTATTCTAGTCCATGCTATTCTAGTCCATGCTATTCTAGTCCATGCTATTCTAGTCCATGCTATTCTAGTCCATGTTATTCTAGTCCATGCTATTCTAGTCCATGCTATTCTAGTCCATGTTATTCTAAGGTGAATTCTTATGATCCAAATAGCTTAGATAACGTGCTCATGACTATTAGACTAACGAAAAATACTTAATGAATTCAATGCTCTCTCTTTCTAGTGAAATATAAATTATGCATAACCAATTGACAGCCAGATAGGCCAAAATTAAGGTATGGTTCATTTTAAAACATAACATAGTAAAAATGTTCTTTGGAAATAAAATAATATAAAAAAAATCTACTTTTCAAAGTAATGAATTAAATCTCTTATTTTATTCATATAAATTGACACAATCAAGTATTTGTGATGGGAAACTGTTTAATTACTTGTAAGCACAATGCCCGGTAGATTCCTGATGTGTGATTTACGCAATTATCAATTGTTTGACTATACTTGAAGAATAATTATGAGAAACGATTTCAATTATAATGTAAAAACTTGTATAATGTCCATTTATACCATAAATATCTTGATTTTTAAAGGGTTTTTATTCATAATACAAGATTTTTAAGTTTCAAGAACTTACAAGATACAATTATCATTGTAAATGTAATAAAGGAAAAGAATAAACGTTTCAAGTTTTTTTTATCTAAAATTATCTTGTGGTAGAGAGAATCCTCTGGTATTTTATCACCACGATGTTAATAATATAAGTGAACCACTAAAGGCTTTTTTCAACTAAGTTAAATATAAATTTCTCCAATTTATACTTTATCATTCACTCTGGCTGTGGTTTATATGTCAACCATAAACATTGATTCCAATTGATCCCATAACATCTTTTATATTTTCAACATTTTTCAATTAAAATCAATGATATAGTTTTCCTATTTTTTGACATTTTTATGAAGATTTGAATGAATATGTGTGGTGAATCAGTATGAAGAGTATTTTACTCTGTATTTAGCTGCTTGTAAACTGTCATTCTGCATTTGGCTGCTTGTACACTTTCATTCTATATTTGGCTGCTTGTACACTTTCATTCTATATTTGGCTGCTTGTACACTTTCATTCTGCATTGTACACTGTCATTCTATATTTGGCTGCTTGTACACTTTCATTCTGCATTTGGCTGCTTGTACACTGTCATTCTGCATTTGGCTGCTTGTACACTTTCATTCTGCATTTAGCTGCTTGTACACTGTCATTCTGCATTTGGCTGCTTGTACACTGTCATTCTGCATTTGGCTGCTTGTACACTTTCATTCTGCATTGTACACTGTCATTCTATATTTGGCTGCTTGTACACTTACATTCTATATTTGGCTGCTTGTACACTGTCATTCTGCATTTGGCTGCTTGTACACTGTCATTCTGCATTTGGCTGCTTGTACACTTTCATTCTGCATTTGGCTGCTTGTACACTGTCATTCTGCATTTGGCTGCTTGTACACTGTCATTCTGCATTTGGCTGCTTGTACACTTTCATTCTGCATTGTACACTGTCATTCTATATTTGGCTGCTTGTACACTTACACTCTATATTTGGCTGCTTGTACACTTTCATTCTGCATTTGGCTGCTTGTACAGTGTCATTCTGCATTTGGCTGCTTGTACACTGCCATTCTGCATTTGGCTGCTTGTACACTGTGTACACTGTCATTCTATATTTGGCTGCTTGTACACTTACATTCTATATTTGGCTGCTTGTACACTTTCATTCTGCATTTGGCTGCTTGTACAGTGTCATTCTGCATTTGGCTGCTTGTACACTGCCATTCTGCATTTGGCTGCTTGTACACTGTCATTCTACACTTGGCTGCTTGTACACTTTCATTCTATATTTGGCTGCTTGTACACTGTCATTCTGCATTTGGCTGCTTGTACACTTTCATTCTGCATTTGGCTGCTTGTACACTGTCATTCTGCATTTGGCTGCTTGTACACTGTCATTCTGCATTTGGCTGCTTGTACACTTTCATTCTGCATTGTACACTGTCATTCTATATTTGGCTGCTTGTACACTGTCATTCTGTATTTGGCTGCTTGTACACTGTCATTCTGTATTTGGCTGCTTGTACACTGTCATTCTGCATTTGGCTGCTTGTACACTGTCATTCTACATTTGGCTGCTTGTACACTGTCATTCTACATTTAGCTGCTTGTACACTTTCATTCTGCATTTGGCTGCTTGTACACTTTCATTCTATATTTGGCTGCTTGTACACTTTCATTCTATATTTGGCTGCTTGTACACTTTCATTCTGCATTGTACACTGTCATTCTATATTTGGCTGCTTGTACACTTTCATTCTATATTTGGCTGCTTGTACACT
Source organism: Stictocephala bisonia (assembly GCA_035578905.1). Taxonomy (NCBI): domain Eukaryota; kingdom Metazoa; phylum Arthropoda; class Insecta; order Hemiptera; family Membracidae; genus Stictocephala; species Stictocephala bisonia. Next base: position 183,303 of record JAQJVL010000337.1, on the reverse strand, counting down.
GTCATTCTGTATTTGGCTGCTTGTACACTGTCATTCTGCATTTGGCTGCTTGTACACTTTCATTCTATATTTGGCTGCTTGTACACTGTAATTCTACATTTGGCTGCTTGTACACTGTCATTCTACATTTGGCTGCTTGTACACTATCATTCTGTATTTGGCTGCTTGTACACTTTCATTCTATATTAAACTATGTTCTATCACTAGTCTTCTTTGTGATCAGGTAAGTTTTACAACAAATTATTCATTATATTAAAGTACAAGAAAGAATGAATATTTAAATCCACTACACTGTTTAAGTTTAACAGTTAAGTTTTAGTTTAGTTAAGTTTAATTAACTAGTTAAGTTAATTAAATTTAACTAGTTAATTGACCTGTCCCGCTTGTTTGATTATGGATTTAATGTTATGTTATACAACATACATGTTCCAACTTTGGGGATCAAATTAATTTAGAAAGGACAGAGAAACAATTAAAAGTTCAGGAAAAAATTAACTAATCCAAATCAATTGACATTCATACTAAGTGCAATATCATATCTTTATTTATTGTAGTTGATAAAAGTTGAATTGAAAATGAAGTAGTAGTATATGATAAAAAATAAAGTTTACCCAATTTTTATTTCTTCATTTAAACCCAGATCTACAATAAAATACATTTACTCGATTTTATATTTATGAATTTTGAATACATTGCATTCTTGTTAAATGCAAATATCATACACATGTTGCAATTTCTTAACCCTAATGCACTGCAGACAAAGTAAGAAATTCTCCATTTTAATTTGAACTTATACAGTTGTTTATTACATATGAGCCAAATTAAACATTAAGATTTAGAAATACATTACGAGGTGAAGTACAACAGTTGTAATTCTATTAAAGAACTATTAAAGAATTCTATTAAAGAATTAGATATAATGAACCTTTTTGGTCCATACCCACCTTTTAAAATAAATTTGCCGAACTACAAATTTTAACATTACTTGAATTTATTCATAATGTAGCTTTTTCATATAATAATAATAATAAATAAGATGTACCCTCAGTAAAATCTTGTTGTAGTTATGACAAGAAACTATTCAAAATTCAGAATTTTGACTTAAGTTTTTTTCCTAGCTTGTATAGTACTTAAATTTTATAATAACAATTTGAAAACTGTTGAATATGTCTCTACCGTTATGAATTAGTTTAAACTGGAAGTATAAGAAGATATTATAAATAAAGCATGGCATCCAGGTATAAAATTATTGGAAAAAGATATAATTTAGTATTTTTTTTATAAATTTGGAAATATGTAGTTATGATTCTGAAATAAAAGCTTTGAGTAATTTTACAACCATGATTCTTTAATCATATCAGATGCTTTCTCTCCAATCATGATAGTTGGTGCGTTGGTGTTTCCACTGACTATGTTCGGCATTATGGAGGCATCAGCCACTCTCAGGCCCCTTATCCCTTTCACCTGAAGTGTTGGAGTCACGACGGAGGAAGGGTCATCCGCTGGACCCATCTTGCACGTCGATGTAGGATGGTAACATGTTGTTGTCAGGTGTTTCAACGTGCACATACGCAACTTCTTTGACATCAAAGCGTACTGTTTACATGCTGGAGGGATAATTTCATGAAACTTTGCATCTATTTTCTGCATACCTTTAGTAGAGACCAGTCTAGAAAGAAATTCTATAGCTCTTATTAGTGTTTCAAAGTCCTTTTCACTGTTTGAAAAATATCCTGATATTATTTTTGGCTTGTCTAGTGGATTTTTTGTTTTTAATAAAACTTTACCTCTTCCTTCAGGTCTAAGGAGACTGATCATAGGCTGGGCGAAGGAATATTTAGAATTCAAATCTTTATACAGTTTCGCAATATCTTCTTTAATACCAAATCCTCTTAAAGTGTTTTGTAATTTTCCTACAGGATCACTAACATCAAAATTGAAACTTAAGATCTGCACATCTGGATAATCACTGGAATGTTGTAAAGTATTAATGAAAGGTGAATAGTTACTCAAGCATATTCCAGAAAATTCTTTTGATTTTGAGGTCAGAAAATTGAACATGTCTTCTTGCAAGGACTTCACTATTCGTGTATGATTGTAAGATATTAGCACACCTATCATCAATAAATGATCTTGAAGGTTCTCACCAACAGGTAGATCTTTAATCACGTCAATTCCCAAATCTTCGAGATGTTGTTTTGGACCTATACCAGAGAGCATTAGAAGATGAGGCGTATTTACAGTACCAGCTGAGATAATTACTTCTTTTTTCGCTCGTACCACAATCTCCTTTCCATAGTTATCAATAAGTTTAACTCCAAAGGCAGTATTGGTTGAGTTATCTATTAAAATTTGAGTTGCCATTGACTGTTTTGTTATTTTTACATTAGATCTATTTTTAATTGGTTTTAGAAAGGCTTTTGCTGTTGAACACCTTTTCCCCTCGCTAACGGTGCCTTGAAGTCTTGCTAGACCCATCTGAGATTGTCCATTGCAATCTACATTAGCATCATATCCAAGCTCATCCATACCCTCAGTGTAAGCATTAATTAACTCTGTTATGCCATCATCAAGTAAAGTGTCCACTGAGAGATAACCACCCTCACCATGGTATTCCTTGAAGTTGGGTGTATTTAAAACCTCACTTGCTTTAATATTTTCCGATTTCTTAAAATAAGGTAGAAGATTTTTATAGTCCCAGCCCTCATTTCCAGCTTCAGACCATCCATCGTAGTCTCTGGGATTCCCTCTCACGTAGACGTTGGCATTAAGAGAACTGGAACCTCCAAGGACTTTTCCCCGAGGCCAATTGCAGCTGTTATTTACAAATCCAAGACAATTATCTTCATCGGTGTCTGTTTGATATTGCCAGTCAAACTTTGTTTTCTGAAGTACTCCGAAGAGTCCCGGCACTTCAACAGTTATTGTTGGATCACCTCCAGCTTCAATTAACAGGACTTTCCAACTGGATACTTCACTCAAGCGGTTGGCAATGACAGATCCTGCAGAACCAGCTCCAACGATGATGAAGTCAAACTCTTCTTCTTCCGCAGGTCTGTAGTGAGTTGGATAGTCAGCCGGATTGGCAAGTAATGATTCAGCTTGTTTAATGGATGTGTAGATATCTTTTATTAAACCGCTTGCAAAATCATCTCCTTCCTGAGGCTTTGAACACTCTTCAACATTAATGGAATTTCCATGGTTAGATGCACAGTGGCTATTTTCTTCTTCCCTGAAATTTGTATTTTCTATTAATGACAATTTCTTAATAGATCACGTGCATTTATGATAAACGTTGTGTATTGTTGATTCTTAAATGATCTTTCTGTAAAAAGGATTTGTTTAGTGTAAAATCATTTCTTGAAGCTTTATTCAACTACATTGGATTTTGAGGAATCATTAAAACAAATTTATATTTAACAATAAAATAAACAATATATTTAAAAGAGTATCAATATGATAGTGTAACTTAAATGCTATTACTTTTCCTTTTTCCAAAAACACCTTTAGCTTTCTTGCTAATTGAAGCTGGAGGTGATCCAACAATAACTGTTGAAGTGCCGGGACTCTTCGGGGCACTTCAGAAAACAAAGTTTGACTGACAATATCAAACAATAAGGTTCATCACTCCCTAAGGTCTTACTTAAGGAGATTAAATGATAAAAATGTTAAGTAGATACAAAATCAAAATTTTATCATTCGTCAATCTAAATTGGAATAGTTGGTTCTTATCTGCTCTAGAAAATTAGCAGCTGAATAAATATAAGTTCAACTTGGGGTCAGGATTTTGAAGTAATCATAATAAAAATAGCAATATTCAGCAATTATGTTTAAGGAGGAGGAAAGACAAATGTGTGCGATATTTTCTTATCCAATCTATAAAAAAATTATAATGTAAAAGTTTTAAATTGTATTAAATTAAAAAAACTTACATGTAGAATATTAAAATCAGTAATATTATATTTTTTCAAAATAAATGAATTTATTTCCTTTAATGAAACATAACAATTTTTACAGTTGCTAGTAAAACAACCGACTACAATAGAACATAAAATATGGACACAATCATAATTAATTAGCCGCTAACCTGAACCATCTGCTTTAAAAATAACATTTTCTTGACTAACTTTGTGTTGGAATAGACAACAAAGTGTAAAGTATAAACAAAAAAATTTAAAAAGAATTATGACGTGGAAGAGGCAAGATTAACCATTTCACTATTTTCATATTAAGCTGAAGTTAAGAAAAGACAAGTTTGCAAAGAGTTTTACAAAAAAGTCTCAAGGAAGTAATACTTCTTATATCATTAGGAATGTTACTAAAAAATTAAGTCTCAAATACTGAAAAGAGCGTTTGAAAATTGATTTATTGACTTTGGGCAACCTTAATAGACCCCTTGTAGCAAATCTTGAACAATAAAACATACTTAAAAGTGTGTCTCGATTACCGATCCTAATATAAAACAACCTTAAAACCTTGAAAAAGAAAAAGTGTTGAATAGGAGGACATTTAGAGATTTATAAAGGGGAAAAGAGCTCTCACGTCCTACTCTTTTCAAGGTAAAAATATGTAAAAAATAATTTTGTGTTACTCGCAACCTGTTAATTAAAGTTTTGAAAGAGCCGCTCCAACATATCAAACCATATTGCATCTTTGAATTGATCCAGCAAAATAAAGAGTGTGCAGCAGTTGAGTATCACTAAAATGTCTCAAGAAATAAACTTTCCTAATAGAAGTTTGTATTTTAGAATGGAGCTGAGTTACATGATTTTCAAAAGTAAATTTTTCATCAAGAATAATGCCCAAATATTTAAAATGTTGAACCTGCTTCAGAGGCTCACAGTTACATGTAACTAAGTCACACGAAGGCAAATGGTATGTCAGTGGGAAGGGAATGTTGAAACTAATAAAATAAAATTGGTAAGTAACAATGTCATAATGAAATTTAAAGACACAGTTCCTCTCTCCTGTAAAGATAAACCCAATTTTGTTTTGTTGAACTAACAGTGCAAAGTGGCTGCCAAACCATGCATTGGTGTACAAATTTCACACCTGGAATAAGACACCAAAATCGGGCTCTCTGCTTGCAAAAGACACTGCCTTAGCCGAAAGTATCTATAGCTGCTCCTTCCAATGTACACATAGAATAGGGGTGACTCATCCTCCCTAAATTTATGAAAACAAATGAGTAAAAATATTACGAACTTGATATTCCCTTAGTATGTCTTATCTCTGTCACAGAAAAGTTGATTCTACTTCATCATAGACATCAGCTGACACAGCCCCAGTACGTGGATGATATCCTGTCGTACTGAGCTTGGCACCTTAGATCCTATTCTTATTTATTAAAGAATTAAAAAAAAAAAATGTTACATAGCCTTAGCAAAAAGATTCCAAAACAAGTTATCTACCAGATTGAATGGTTTCAATGTTCAAGAATAACTATTTATTATCATTCTTACATTTCCCGATTTCACTGAATCATATTATTTGGAAAAGAGATTTAGCCAATAATAATATTCATGAATTGTCTCTCCCACCAACTATTACGATACCTGTAACAGAGTGTTGCATTATCTATAAATTATGGCTAAAAAGGTAAATATATATTCTGTCATACTATAGATCTCTATTTTTTACCGAAAAGTATTTGATTCGTAAAAAAAACAAGATATTACATAATTTATTAAGGCAAATAAACACTACATTGTTTTGTCCTGGAAAGTGCCTGTCCAACAATCCACATTTTATGTATTTTGTTGTTTAAGACCGTATTAAATTCCAAATTAATCAATCACAAAATACATTTATTTCCATACATAAACATCAATTCCATACAAACCCTTGTACAAATACAAAAGGGTTATATTTCAAACAATATAAAATCAGCTGATGATCTATTTACATATTTAATTCAAAGCAGACAAAATACAACAGGCCGTTACTGTGTGTTTTTAAAATCTTTACAGATTAATTTAAAATTTGACAGTTCTCTTTAGTTCAAAAAAACCTCAATTAAATAAAATAGCCGGTTCAATAGTAAATAAGAGTTGTGGAGATTATTGGTAATAGGATCTATCCTTGTTCCTTTTAATTGGTCGGTAGCGTAGTTGGTTCAATCCCAGCTTCATGTGCTAAAGGTTCTCAGTTCGATCCCAATCAGAGTCATAATACATTTTGAGAAGGATGAGCTGATAACCACCGGCTGTTCATTTGTCATTGGGCTATTAATTAATGACACTTTCTAAGGAATAGTCGGCCTTAGTTTGTAACAATGACTACATTTGCTCATCTACCTCATCACACTCATTCGAAATCCATATTCGCCCATATCTTGACGATCAGCGTCTTATGAATAAATAAAAAAAAAAAATAAATAAATACAGACATGGCTTCTGATCAATTGTCACCATTGACGTGGACACTACTAGAGAAGTCCGTGTTGGGTGGTAGTCAGATTCCAAATGTTGTTCAGGGATGAGAACTTGTCAGTCAGCTGAAAATCAGGCCAATATTATGAGGTTTGGATTTTACATAAAACTGTAGTTCTTTTAGATGCCCTGGTTATTGGGCACAAATTAAATGGCTCTTTCTAAGGGACAGTCGACCTTAGTAAAAATAACTACACTAATTCACCTACCTCATTCATTCTCATATTCGCCTACGATCTGCATCTTAATGATGAATAGTGAATTGATCTATTTCATAGATGGGTGAATAGATTTCAATTTGGTTGCCATTTAACGTTTATTAAATAAGAACAACTTAAAATAATAATTGTTAAATAACAATAGAAGATTTGTTTTATATATATGATATTTAGAATTCTAAGTACAATTTCTAAAAGGTCTCGCCATCTAAAACATGTCTTTCTTTGCCATGTTTTAATTTAAATTTGGAAATAGGTAGATTTGGTGCTGAAATAAAAGCTTTGAGTAATTTTACAGCCAAGATTCTTTAATCATATCAGATGCTTTCTCTCCAATCATGATAGTTGGTGTGTTGGTGTTTCCACTCACTATGTTCGGCATTATGGAGGCATCAGCCACTCTCAAGCCCCTTATCCCTTTCACCTGAAGAGTTGGTGTCACCACAGATGTAGGGTCATCCGATGGACCCATCTTGCACGTTGATGTAGGATGGTAACACGTTGTTGTCAGGTGTTTCAACGTGCACTTACGCAACTCCTTGGACAACAAAGCATATTGTTTACAATCTGGAGGGATAATTTCATGAAACTTTGCATCTATTTTCTGCATACTTTTTGTAGATGCCAATTTCGAAATAAATTCTATTGATTTTATAAGTGTCTCAAAATCTTTTTCACCATCTGAAAAATATCCTGATATTATTTTTGGCTTGTCCAGAGGATTTGTTGTTTTCAATAAAATTTTTCCCTTAGACACTGGCCTCAATAATGTTGGCATTAATTGTATAGCAGACCTTTCAGAAACTATGCTGTGGTAAAGTTTTGCAATTTCATCTCTAATTCCAAAACCTCCTATTGCACCAACCAACTTAAGTGCAGGATCATTATGATCATAATCATAGTTGTGGATTTGAATATCTGGATAGTCATTGGTGCTGTCCTGAGTATTTATAAATGCTGAGTAGCTTAAAATCCCTACTCCTGAGAGGTCTCCAGATTTGTACATTAGATAATCATGCATGTATTCTGGTAGAGACTTGACTGTTCTTGTACGATTGTAAGAAATTAATAGACCTACCGCCAGTGGATGATCCTGGAGATTTTCCCCAACAGGCAAGTCCTCAGTGACAGGAATACCCAATTCTTCAAGATGTTGCTTTGGCCCTATACCAGAAAGCATCAGAATCTGTGGGGAATTTATTGCTCCAGCCGATAGAATAACTTCCTTTTTGGCTATAACATTTGTTTCTTTCCCAATATCATTAATAAATTTAACTCCATATGCAGTTCTAGTCGATTGATTGATAAGCAGTTGAGTAACTAATGAATTTTTTGTGACTTTTACATTAATTCGGTTTTTAAGAGGTTTTAAGAAGGCTTTTGCTGTTGAACACCTTGTTCCTTCACTGAGAGTGCCTTGAAGTTTTACAAAACCAGTCTGAGAATCTCCATTGCAGTCGTTGTTAACTTTATATCCAAGTTCTTCCATTGCTTTAGAGTAAGAATGGACTATATCTTTTATTCCATCATCTGTCCAAGTATCCACTTTAAGGTATCCACTCTCTCCATGAAATTTTTTATAGTTAAGATTATTCTGAACTTCTTTTGCTTTAATATTCTCAGCTTTTTTAAAGTAATGTAAAACACTTTGGTAATCCCAGTCCTTATTTCCAGCTGCAGCCCATGCATCGTAGTCTCGAGGGTTTCCTCGTACGTAGAGATTAGCATTTAGAGAACTGGAACCTCCTAGGACTTTACCTCTTGGCCAGTTGCAGCTGTTATTTACCATACCAAGACAACTGTCCTCATCAGTGTCCGTTTGATATTGCCAATCAAGTTTTGTTTTCTGAAGTGTTCCGTAGAGAGCAGGTACTTCAACAGTTTTTGTTGGATCACCTCCAGCTTCAATTAGCAGGACTTTCCAACTGGATACTTCACTCAAGCGGTTGGCAATGACAGATCCTGCAGAACCAGCTCCAATGATGATGAAGTCAAATTCTTCTTCTTCTGTTGGTCTGTAGTGAGTTGGATAGTCAGCAGGATTGGCAAGTAATGATTCAGCTTGTTTAATGGATGAATAGACATCCTTTATTAAACCACTTGCAAAATCATCTCCTTCCTGAGGCTTTGAACACTCTTCAAAATGAAAAGAATTTCTATGGTTGGATGTACAGTGGCTATTTTCTTCTTCCCTGAAAATATTATTGTTTATTAATTACAACTCCCTAATATTCTGTCTGGATTTCTGTCATATGAGGGTTGCTTTTGAATTAAGGTCTCTAATGAGTTCCTGTTATGTCAGAACGTACTAGCATAAATCCGACAACATCATCGTGTTTCTCACTTTCCCCACTCCTATTATGGCCAGTCCCCACCCCCGGCGATGCTTAGTTTTGGCTTAGTAGCCGTTAATGTTAGAAGGGAAAATTGACACTCCCCCAACTGTTGATTGCAGTCTGTGATTAGATTTCTGTGGTTTAAGAGGTCAATTATTTTTGAAATCCATCACTAGTTGACTGTTGTGTATGAAGAGAAGTGTATGGATACAGACAATATGCGTAAGTAGTGTAAGGAATTTGCAGAAGGCCAAACAAATGTGCACAACTAAGCCGGCTGCGTTTTGGGACAAGACAGTAATGAACTTTTGCTTACAGATCGGCATATGACTGTGTGAGAGATTGTTGAACAGATAAAGGACATCTCTAATACTACCATGAACAAGATTTTGTTGGGATATATTGAACAAAAGGAGAGGTTGGTTGACAAAAGTCATTTTGTCACCATGACAACACCTACCCTCATGTTGCCTGAAACACGATGGATCTCATTGGGTGGTAAATCATTGAACATCCTCCATACAGTCCTGATTTGCCCCCAGTGACTCCTATTTGTTCCCCAACTTGAACAACACTTGGGGGAATGAAATTCTCAAGCAACAAAGAGCTGAAGGTAGATGCTGATTCCTTAGTCGGCGGGAGAGTGGTATAACGCAGGTATAAAAAAGCTTCTGGAGCGATTCCAAAAGTGCATTGATCAAGATGGGAACTACGTTAAAAATAGCTAAATGTCCAAGACTTCAGAATCTTTAATTGGTTTTGCAATAAAATGGTATTTACTATGTGAGAGGGCATTGGAGACCTTAATTTATAGACAACCCTCGTAATGTTAGTAGAGTGCTAACATACTGTAATAATAGTGCTCAACAGGTATGCTGCGGGTGATCAGGTTTCCAATCGTAGGTAGAGTCAGCTTTCCTATGTTAGATGTTAGCATCATTCAAACATTAAGAACTAATTTTTACATTTTCTTCATAGTTTTTAACGTTTTAGTATCAATATTTAGTTTCCAGGAAGTAATTAATCATATATCGCTTATATCAAATGTGTAAGGGAATTTTAGTATAAGAAATTTGATTTTAATTTAAGTACTAATATTGTAGTCTACTAAAAATGCACACATTAAATCTTAATGTGTGCACACTTCCATATTAAATATGGACACATTCTACAAAAAATATGTTTTGGTTGTCATATTTAGAATTCTGTTGTCTACATTCTAAAATCTGCTGCACTTAAAAAGTTAAAGGAGGTCTCATTTTAACAGGCAAAGTTAGGGCAAAGGTCTCTTGAATTTTTAAATGTTAGAGAGCAATTCATCAGTTGCTTAAAGTGACTTCTGAACCAGAACCAGTGATCAGACAGGCAGACTGTGTTCATGGATAGAATTGCTCATCTGTAACCCATCCAAGAAATATCCACATTTTACATTAGATCTGACACATTACAACTTTCTGGTTAAGACTACTGTGCTTCACTTAGTAGTTTTTATTTTTCTGTTTGAAATAAAAGAATGGCAATCATTGGTAAATTTTATAACACACCACCATCTAGTTTTTGCAGGAAGAGTACTATTTTAGGCAGATGAACTTTAGTTCCCTTGCAATCTTTCATTGTTTGTGTTGTAGGTGAAACTCAGCATAGTTAAGTTATAATTCTTAAGAATGAGTACCAATGCAATGGGGAGATGGTATAGTTTGCGTTTGTAGCTGTCCTTAAGATGCTTCGGCCGGCATTAGGGACAACTGAATTCCGCTGCACAGTGCTGGCTGTACCTCTAACCACGAGTTACTCACACACACATAACCTCTTTCCCCCACCGTTTGGGATAGGAGGGGTATAATTGCAGGAAGCCATTGAAGTGCGATCCTGCGTGTGTAGGTTCTGAGTCTCGCTGTACATGTGCGTAGTGATTGAATTGTAATATAACTTAAACATTATATAAAGTTAGTTAATGTTGCAAATTGTGTGATATTAAAAAGTATAAGATGCCAAACATGATGTTGTATTTCTCGTCATAGTAAAATAGAAACAAACATACATTATTAACTATTTAAAATGAAATTTCCTAATTTATAGTAAAATTACATAATTTAAAATAAATAATTAGCAGGACCAGTTTATGAGGGTGTGTTTTTAAAATTTGTTAATAATCGGGAGGATAGTTTCTTAATGGTGTATATACCAAGAAAGCCCAAATTTGCATCTTTGAGGTGATAGATTTATAACTATAAACATAATTTTAATTAAAGAACTACTTGGGAGGTGTTTAAGAGCTGATATAAAGACATTACAATCGAAAAAAATCGGAAATCGTTTTGACCAAACAGCCTCGAGCTCACTCCACAGGTATCACTAACAAACAACACTCTTGGTAGCTGGACAGTCAGAAACTGTGATCTCTAATAATGAATACAAAAAGTCCTTTTTAGTAAAAAAAATTAAATAAATTCTATTTTAAAAGTACTGTATCTTACTTTAACATAGAACATTTAAGCAAGGCAAAGTGGAAATGTATCAATAAGATCAATTTTAAAAACAATGTTGGTATCCTTGCTATACTAGAAAAATACACTCTAGATAATAAGTATAGTGCAAGAGGTTTGCTTTGAATAGTATAGGACTCAAGTCTGGATTATTATACCACCATATGTATGATATACCTATACCGTACAAGTAAACGTCACACAACACAAATCTACTTGTTTTTGTGTTGTGAACACCATTTTCCATTCTTTTGTAGCATCATCATTCTGGTCTGAGGAATGTGAGTGTGGTTCACTGAAATCGATCACCATAATATTTGTGTATTTTGTACTTGTATTGTAATATATTTGTGCATTTTGTGCTTATATTGTAATAAATTTGTGATGTGTGACGTTTATTTGTACTGTATGTGTACCAACACGTATTATGCTAATTAAAAAACTATACCTATACCATTAGTGTATGTGCAGTTGAGGTACACCAGGTGTATGGGTGGGTGGGTGGCACTGCAATTTATGCCAGGAAAGACAATCAATAAATTAGTTACGTACTAATTACTGAATAAGTTCTTACGCTGACATATTTTTGTATTGGCGTCCTAGTATCTATTAGTGCCCTAATATCGAGTGGCCTAACAAAGCTTATTAATTTTGAAACATATCCAAGGCAAAGTGTAAGTCATGTGTTACAATTTATGGAAATGTTAACTAATGTTTTATTTTGTTTTGCGATGGTAGTTTATCAAAATTTATTTAAACTTATCCAACAACTAAGTGCTTATTTTAATACGAGTGTTATGTATTTCACAAAAAGTTGACTACTAAACATAATCTAGCGCATAGGTGGTAAATAGGCTGTTCTTATATTTCTGTCTGCAAATGCATATGTAAACCCACACATATATTACCTCAAGAACTAACTGTCTTTATAAGCATGATATTTTATACTTTTGTATACTTTATTTATTCTATTTTCTAACCAAGCTTGGTTTCTCCTTTCGATATTCTCCTCATGACTTGCCGTAAACCCAGCCAAGTGCTAATTTTATCAGGACTCACTATTATACTAACAAATGACATTGTTTAGCATTTGGCAATTCTACGAAAAACTAACTTTATAAGCTAATATTTTAATTATACAGAAATACCTTTATAGACTGAATAGCTTTCTGAAATTGGTACTCACTCTTCATTAATAACTAAAAAATTCCTGAAGTACCTTGACATAAGTTCAAAATATCAAAATCTATTCATATGTTTCAAAATGCATCCCATGAAATACTTAAAAAATTTGCATCATTAACAACCAAAATTATTTAACAGATAAAATATCAGCTTTATTGGTAATAAAATTTATTATAACAATTGGGCCCGTAGTGTGGTTAGTTAAAGCCCTGCTTCGAGTTCTAAATATGGTTAAGGACCGATAAAGCAAATTTTGAAAGATGTCAGTCAATGTTACTTCTGATTATTAATTACATATTAATGACAAGTTCTAGGATCAGCTGTATTTAGTATGTAGCAAAGGCTAATGTAACCGTTTGTACTCTTCACATTCATTTACAACCCATACTTTAACGATCAATACTACACCCAGAACAAAGAGTAAAAATTTTTTGCTCTGTGCCACTATATGTAAATAAAAAAAAATTAGTAAAATACCAAGTGGTAAAGTCTGATTTGAAAAAACAAAATACTTCTTTAAAAATATTCAAAGGCATTTAACAGCTCCTTTTTTGAGCTTACTATCTTTTAAAGTTATTGTTATATTAACTAAAGTTATATTGTTTTAAAGACTTTATATAAAATTGTGATTTATTATTTACTCACCCTAAAATTTGTGAGTTCACAGAACAAGTTAGCAATAATAACAGTATATAGAAATTTATTAACATATTGAATATGTTTCAAAACTGGGAATGTTTTGTATACATTTGAGCAACTGAAAGAAGATCAGTGGCCATCCAATATAAAGTAGAGTTCAAGGCCAGCCAGTGCCCTCCCCCCCCTTCATAGGAAAAATCTTTGCTTAATAACTGAAAAAATGTTAAAAGGAAATGAGCGCATGTGAATTGATTGATAGAAATGTAATTAGCCATACAAAACAACTGTTTCTTCTAAGATATCACAGAGGGCTAAAGCCAATATATAATAATACAATATAAATATTGGCTGTACAAAATTGGAAGTTCATAATTTTGTACAGGTATCACAGTGATGTGACAAAAATAGTAATAAGCAAGTTACTAACCAAATAAGTTATCAATCTTGCAGATTGTGTTTCAACAGTGGTTTTGTACTTTATTACCAGTAGTTATTTAATATATTCATATGATCTGTTATAGTTCAATATAATTACAAAATAATATTTACAACAGACTATATTATAAAAGATAAATGAGAAGCTTAGTTTAAATTAACTAGCTACAGAAATATTCAGTACGTATATTGTTTAAGTCGACCAGGATATACTTATACATTAAAAATCTTTTTAATAATAAAAAACAACATTTGAGTAGTCATAAAAAAAGAAAAATAAAAAAAAAAAACACAAACTCAATTATAAAGAATGCCTTAAAAGTTCAATTTCCCCCAAATTATCTCACCTAAAACCACAAAAGTACACCTAACCTTAAAAACATAGTTATCGATGTCAGTATGGTCTATAACAACAAATGTGAACTGGTGAGTGGTGGTTACTGTTGAACATCCTCGAGTCTTGAAAATTGACAAGAAATTGATATGGACATAAGTATTCCTGATCAGTAAACTTAAATCAGTAGCATAAATTGAATCAGTGAGACAGGTCTTAAATGGGCTTGATGTTTTGGATTTAGCTTTGTGACAGGATATCACTTTATATTTTATTAATAAATAAATAATAAATAAATAATAAATAAATAAACATGGCTTTTGAATGTTTTTTTCAAATGTATATTACAGCTTTTTAATTTTATAATAATTAAATACAGTAGCTGAAAACAAACCATACATAATATATACAGCGACTGAGATTTCTTCAAAATTCAAACATACATTGGTCTTTTCTTTTACTATTTCTGAGAAAACAAGGAAAAGATAGTAATGAAACTATACCATTTTCCTGGTCTTTTTTCTTTAAATGCATTACTGATGTCCAAACAATATCTTAGTTCAGAGTAAACACAATGTTAAAAGGTCAAAAGTTAGACAGATATAACTTGCAAGGTTTACCGAGACACTTGGCTAGGCGATGCGCAGTAGACTAATTTGGAATGGGGGAGCCACCACATCAGTACGAGCCATATGGTACATAAATATAGAAATTAGAATGGTCTGAAATATAAATAGTTGTTTACAGCTTGACTTAACTTTGTTATTGTCAATAGATAAATAATTATGACAATCATTACTAATTAATTAATAAATGATGTGTTTAACCTTTTTTATTTATTTGTTTATAGGTATATTGATTATATCATAATTTGATTTATTGATGTATAAGCAAATTAATGTGCCTATATCCAAAGCAGCCTTTACAAAGATACTATAATAGTTTGTTTTTATTTTAGCAATAAGAGGTTTTAATTCAAATTAAAAATGTAAACAACCTTTCTGATTGGCTGTTAAAATAAATGAAAACAAACAAAGGAGGCAAAAATAAATACACAGAGAGGCACTGCAAGCGCAGCTCGACCGGCAACATGGTAACTTAGAGATCAGTCACATGGTGGAGGGGTTTAACAGTGGTTGGACTGGGACTGACCTTCCCTTCACTCCTAGTACTTACTATTCCCCTCACGTGCAGGCCAAGTGCCTCGGTAAGCCTTGCGAATTATAATTGCTGTGTTATTCGTTGACTCAATTAGAAGCTGTATGTATAATACAGCTATGTATGTTCTATGTATGTTGGATAATTACTGAGAGTGTCTGGTCAAAGGTTTGGGATTTAGATTGGCAGGGGTTTGTAAAAAAAAATTAAAAAAAACATAAAATTAGCAAATCCTATCAAGATAGGAGAAAAATAAACCATTGTTACAAAATATGTTGATAAACTCAGAAATTGTAAGGACATTTTCTCTTGTACTATAGACATTCTGCAAACTTTGACAGTTCATTTTTTGTCACTTCAATGTGATAAAGAAATATTTAACCAGTTAGTTCTGATGTGGGGGGATGATGTTGTTTGTATCCACAGCTAATCTTTAAAGCTGTATGTATCCCCTGAGTAGTTCTAAACGAGCAACAAACCTTGTAGCTGGATCGTCATAAATTTGTGATCGACCAGCTATGGCAGCTACCACACAAAATAAAAAAGGCTCTTTTAAGGACCAAACTAATTTCAAAATAATAGGTTCTGTTTTTAATATAGTCCATTTTAACGGTGAGGGTTTAAGCAAGGCAAAGAGTAAGTGCATCAGTAAGGCCCTTCTGAAAAACAATGTAGATATCCTTGCACTCCATGAGACACATATCGAAGATAACAATAGTGCAAGTGGCAATATTCCTGGATACAGACTTGTTGATTCCATTGGGCATAGGGTGTATGGTATTGCAACCTATGTAAAGAATGACATGGGCAATGTGTCAATTACCCATAAGAGCTCTGATGGTGACATATTTGTCTTGGCAATCCAAGTGTCAGAAACTACAACAGTATATGTTTATAAGCCTCCCAGCATCCAGTGGCCTGACGATAGGATTTTGCCAAGTTTTGAACAAGTTGTCCTCTATGTGGGGGACTCCAACAGTCACCATAACCAATGGGGCTATAACACCGACGATGAGAATGGCAGAAAGCTGAAAAATTGGGCTGAAATAAACAACCTTTTCCTGATCTTTGATGCTAAAGATTCAGCCACTTTTTATTCAGCTCGTTGGCGTCGAGGTTTCTCTCCCGACTTAAGCTTCTGCCCATGTGAAAGATCATTAAGCCCAAAACCAACTAGGAAAGTTCTTGATGCTTTTCCCCACTCTCAACATTATGTTGTACAACATACAATTGTATGTTGTATTGTATGTTTGAACATACAATTGTATGTTGTATTGTATGTTTGAACATACAATTTTATGTTGTATTGTATGTTTGAACATACAATTGTACATGTATGTTCAAACATACAAATTGAGCACATGACATAAATTGCTCATCTGCAGCTTAAGGTGAATTTCACTTAATTGTTTTTCTCCCAGGAATCTCATGAGTGGTATGTCACAGTGCTGGTTTCATTGGGAATTCAAATTCCCTTAATTCAATCTTTTATAAGTTAAACATGGAACTTCAATAAAGCACACTGGTAGGCCTTTACCACCAGGTTTGATGATAGCATCAGGTTCATTCCTCCTACAATAAGAAATTACGATCATTTCACAAGTCTCATCTTGTCCATTGCTAAAGCTTACATACCGATAGGATATAGAAAGAAGTATATACCAGGTGGAGTAAGGAATCAGAGATGACCTTTACAAACAGTTTAATGCCACCGAAAACTCCAACACAGCTAATCTGCTGCTGGACACTCTAGACAGTGCCAGGATGTTGAAGATATACACTTTACCCACAGCAGTAGAAAAGTGTGGTCACTTTTATGGAAACTCTCTTCTGGTAAATCTCCAAATCAAAGAGAAGTGCTCCACCTACTAATATAGCTAAACGGATAGTCAGCTTATCAAAGTCAGCCCGCTATCTTTCTGACAAACATGTGCTTTACAAGCTAAATGAAATTAAAAAGATCCAATTGGCACTTCTGGAAGTCTCCAAAAATTTCACAGAGGAAGAGATAGATAGGGTGATTTCCACTATACCAGCAGGGAAAGCAGCCGGTCTTGACAGTATCTTTCCGGAATTTCTGATGCATACTGGTAGTAAAGTGAAACAATGGCTTCAATCTGTCTACAATAAGATATTAGCTACAGGCAATTTGCCAAAAGCAATAAGCGTTCAAAAATAGTAGCTGTTCTGAAGCCTGGCAAAGACCCTGAACAAGAGGAAAGTTACCGTCCTATATATCTTTTTAGTGTTTGTTACAGGTTGCTGGAAAGACTGTTATACAACAGAATATCACCCATTCTTGATCCTAATGTTCCAGGTGAGCAGGCTGGTTTTTGCCCTGGCCGAAATTGTTGCTACCAAATCCTGTCTCTGACATAATTTATTGAGAATGGGTTTGAAAACAAGCTAAAAACATCTGTAGCTTTTGTTGATCTCACAGAGGCTTATGACAAAGGAGTAAATGTTTGTTATTAAAGTTCTAAAGCCTCCCTTCCCTGTCCCTTTCTTTTGCGACTTCTAGAGTCAATGCTTAGGACCAGGCTAATAAAAGTTTATATAGGTCGTGAAGAAAGCTCTTTTAGACAGTTGAAGGATGGTCTGCCACAGGGGTCTGTTCTTGCTCCAATTTTGTTCAATGTGTATACCGCTGACATCCCAATATCAATGTCTAGAAAGTTTATATATGCAGACCTTATTGCTTTAGCTTATCAACATAAGAACTTCACAGGCTACTGAAGAAACACTCACAAACGATCTTGCAACCCTCAAAGAATATTTTAGAACCTGGGAGCTGAATCCTAACCCTTCAAAAACTGAAGTAGCCTGCTTTCACCTTAGTAATCGAATGGCTAATAAAAAATTAAACATCTTTCTAAATAGTGTAAAACTCCACCACAATGATCATCCACAGTACCTGGGAGTAACATTAGATCGATCGCTGACATTTAAAAGCCATCTTCAAAAAACAGCAGCTAAAATTAAAACCGGGGCAAATTTACTACATCATATTGCTGGAACAACTTGGGGAGCCAACGCACAAGTCTTGCGTACAACTGCTTTGTCACTGGTTTATTCAGCTGCTAAATACAGTGCTCCTGTATGGCTAAATAGTGCACATACAAAAGCGATTGATGTCCAACTTAATAGAGCCTCAAGGCAACTCCCACTACCTTGGCTCCTGATGCTGTGCAATATAGCTCCTCCAGAAATAAGACATCAAGAGGCACTATATAAAGAATTCAAAGATCTTGAATGCACCTCCCCATTACTCAGGATCTCCCACGTCAGAATGGTTGCTTAAAATCTCAAACCCACCTCTACGTACGTACTGTTTTCCAGTTGAGCAGATCAAATTACTTGCCCAATACTAGCTGGGCCACAGCGTAGAACAGTTCTGATGGACGAAATAAGTTCCTTATTAACGATCCATCAATACCTGTAGGTAGGATGAACCTCCCTCATAGTGAGTGGACATTATTGAATTGGTTCCGAACTGGAGTGGGCAGATGTACTAGAAATATAAATGGGGATTGACAGTAGATCAGTCATGTGATTGTGGGGAGTCTATCCAAACGATGTATCACATAGTTTTAAAGTGCCCCTTGCGCTGTTTTACGGAGTGATTAGCTAGCATAAGTAGAATCAGTGAGGCAGGTATTAAATGGCTTGATGCACTGGATTTAACTTTGTGACAGAAAATCATTTGTTATTTATTTATTTATTTTTAATTTTTACTATAGTTTAATGACTTTTGGACGTTTTATCCAACTATAAAACTCAGCTTTTATATCATTTTAACTAAAAAATAAATGAATAATAATGGTAGCTGACCATACGATATGTATACCTGGTGTGGAAAATTTAAAAATGTTATTGATATTGAGAAAATATATTTCATTGCTTATAGAGTCACATAAAAAATAGGAATGCATATTTATTTACATTAGGAATTAAAATGTGAGTATTTTTTGTTTGTTTGTAATTTTTTTTACAAGATAGCGTCAGCTATTTTTTATTGATAATTTTATTTACTAGTCAAGGTACATCTAAAAAACAACTGAACATGGTAATCAGATATATTACTATCAAAGAATATTATTCTAACAAATAACATTCTTGAAGGTAAATGAGTCAATTTTGGGTTTTACTAAAACTGACAATCTAAAGAAGAAAGAATTCGAAGATCTTCCTTAAATATCTCTAGTTATTCACTTATCATAGACTAGGGATGTAGAAACGAGAGAACAGTATCCTCAATAGAGTCTCTTAGCCTTTATAATAAAAACGAAAATACAGACCTCTGAAACTATTTACTTACTCATGGTGGACACCCCTTATTGCTCTATTCTACAACCTACTTCAGTCTGAATATGCATTACTCTTCACGAAACTATTTTTACCATCCTAAATACGCAACTATTCATAATCCCTCTTTATTTTCCTAAATAGGATTTGCGGGAGGGAGTTAAGAGCTGGCTGGTGCTGGGGTTGCAGGACTGATGGTGCTGCTGGCCGAACTGAGGGAAAAACTAAACAATAAGTTATTCTCTCTTGTGTTTCATTTTTGTTTTGGTTAAAACTTGAGTTTTTATTTTAGAGTATTTTTTTTCTTAAAAGAAATTTAATTTACTTACAGTGGAGTATTTTGTTTTGCTTGGTATGAATTTGTATATTCCAACAATCTAGTTAATTTATTAATTTTGTTACTATTTAACCCATTGGTGATGTAATTAATTGCTGTAAAAACAAAAAAGTAAGGGCAAGTATTTGAATAACAAGCTAAAAATTAGCAAAACTGTTGTGGTGACTGATGCTGTTGACATTACATCAGTTAACTTTATATTAGAAGTATTCAATCGCTATTCTGTCATGTCTAAGTATTAGCCTGAGGTTATTGGGCCATGTAGGCCTGTATCTGCAGAAGGATGTTTCTAATGCAATTGCACCAGTCACCTGTTTGCACACCTACTGGAATTCGAACCCAGGCTCCGCAATCTCCTTGGCCTCAGGAGACGGCGACTCTATCTTCTAGACCATCAACGTGTGACATGGCATGGGCCAAAACCGGTTCAAAATAAGTAGAACTCTTAGCGAGAGAATTTTGTACTGCGATGGTGATTTGATTGATTGAAAAATGATACTGCGGTAGTATTTGGCTGTAGTTCTTCTTTTTTCCACTAGTTTTGCTAATAATAGATAGTGCTCTCTAGTGAAAATGTTGTCTCTCTAAAATTTAACTGATTATTGGTGCGTATAATCACTATTGAAACAATGATCTACACAGTCGAGCACAGCTCGTCATTCATCGCCATTAGTTTAATCTATTGAAGTATTAAAAAAGTTAAGTATGAATTGAAAATGTTATTGACTATACATGTTTACATAGTTATGTTAAAGAGAGGACTCTATCATCCTAACTCTACTGCAGTAAAGGCTTTTTCATTTCATTATGATTCTTGGTAAACTAGTTTTATCAGCCTCCATATGCACAGGTCTCTTAAACCCATCTTATCACCTTCATAAACTCAAACTTTGATTGACCCACCTTATCATCCTACACGTAAACAATTCTTGAATGACTCACCTGATTCATTAGTATTGTTACTGATTTTGAAGTATGTTGATGAACCAACCTTATAATCTTACATATGCACGGTTCTTCACAAATCCATGTTACAAACCTACTTACACATGGCTTCACCCTCGACACTTGAAAGGCTCACACTTCAATCGTACATAGACATGACACTTAAAGAACCCACTTTAACTTCTACGTACACTACAGAGAAAATGACTTATTTTATATTTTTCTATTGCTTGTTTGATCCATGAAACGGACTACTCTATGATATGACAAAATTTATTAGATAATCTATGAGAATTTTTTATCGTAAACATACAGCAACTACATAAGTTTTGCTATTAAAAGTAAAATTTTTATCTTAATCAAACAACTGGTGATCACTGAAAAATCAATATGAGTTACGCAATTTAGTAATGAAAATGTTTTATGAGGATTATATAGTGGATTAGGATGGTTACCATCCATCAGAATTTTGGTTAGTGGATGAATATAATGATGATCACACCAGCACAAACAGCTGTTCCAATAAACACTGTATTGATGGAAAATCAATGGATCTTTTAGGGCCAGTGTGCGTAGTCTTTGATTATTACTTATAAATATATATCTCATGTAATAGGGATATTTTTGCCATTGAGGTAGTGTGGTCTGCTACTACAGCGGTTTAAACTGCATTACATTTACATGGGACTACACTAGTGTGCAACAGCTGATAATTTTATTCTAAAATTTAAGACATTATATGAGAAATCTATCTATGATAAAATCAACTTAACTCTATCTTGGATAATGGGGTATAATGTAGTCATAGGTTTGGGTACATGTATTATACCTAAACTAAGTTTGTTGTGGCGAGAAAATTGACTAGTCTTGAACGTTTCATGTTCAGGGCCAGTCAAAGTATATACAGAGGGAGGTTTCTGCTTTGTTGGGATGGTACGGTTGCAGTTGACCTTAGGATTAGATTCCACCTTGGAATCACGTTATTAGGGGAACCTAGTGGTAGTGGCTCAGTGGATAAGGCTTCAGACTGCGGAGGGCAAGGTCCAAGGTTCAAATCCCCTCTGAGCCAACGGACGTTACTTCACTCGTTGAACAAAGTTGACGCACAGGCCTGTAGGCCCATGTCAACTGGCCAGTGAAGTTTTTTATAGTAAAAAAAAAAAAAAAATAAATAAAAAACCTCTCTCCGCTAACATGTGCATATTTTTAGGTGAATATGAATAATTATATGGGTATGGATAACCTGAAGTCTAAATTGTTATCTGTATTCATTAATTTATAATATTATTGACATAAGTACAGATTGATTGTAATATCAAATATATTTTACAACTAATTTAATTAGTTAAAGATAGTACAGGAACCCTCAATGAGCGGGTTGTTTATTCTTATGTTCCCGTAGTATCAGAAACCTAACACTCTATTTTCTGTACTATTGTCCAACATCATTAGTATGGTAATAAATAATGTGGAAACATACTAGAAATAATGACACAAAAATGTCTTATTAAATATTTCTTTCATTCCCTAAATTTTATTGCTTATTCCTTTACAGTAGTGTTAAATATCAATCACTCACCCAAAAGTATATATATTCACTGAAATGAGCTCTAACAATAACACTAAATAAAATATTTTTAACATACTGTAAACTTATTTGATTTACTGTATTTATAGTAGAAAAATAACAACTGAAATAGTATATTTAAATCTTTTACTGCTTAAAATTTATTGGCAGTGTAAAAACAATCTCCTACGATGTTTTCTATTCATTAATAATCTTTATAATGAGCTCTCAGGTTACTTGAGTTCATTATAAAGGTTATACAGACAACTGTAACACTTAAGGTTAGATAACAAAATTCTTAGATATTAAAAGTTCCCTCATTAGTTAAAGCATAGATAAGAAATTTATGCAGATAGTAAAGTTTTAACAATGTCATGACTGCAGTAATAAATTTAAAAAAGTTTGTCGTGAAGTAAAAATATTCATTAATAATTATTAAATATCCAATATCTATTACTCATTTTCATAGTCTTTGAGGTTTTTTTTTGTTTAGTAATAATCTTTGTTATATTAAAGTTAAATCATCTTCTACAATTTATGCAAACAAACTAAAAGGTAAATTATTTTTAAAGACTTAAATTTATGTCAACATAGGATTGACTTTTTAAATTTGTTCTCTACAACATTAAATTTTTTTAATTTTTTTTATAAAAAGGAGAGGCCGATCTCCTTCTTAACCTTATTCTGCCCATTCCTCATAGACTATTGATCTGTGCGAGGAACTTATTCAGACAGAGTAAGGGGGTGAACCAGTACAGTAAACGGTGAATATTACTGATAAATCTTCCAGTCCAGGCCGGATTCGAAACAGCGCTATCACTAACCCAAGCTCAAAGTCCTGACGCCTTAGACCGCTCGGCCACTGGCTCGCCATAATATATTATAATAAATAATATATTATAGA
This sequence comes from Stictocephala bisonia, assembly GCA_035578905.1. NCBI lineage: Eukaryota > Metazoa > Arthropoda > Insecta > Hemiptera > Membracidae > Stictocephala > Stictocephala bisonia. The sequence goes on along the minus strand of JAQJVL010000337.1, from coordinate 160,023 downwards.
TAAAATCAATACAGATTTTTTTAGATAACATAAAAAGGGAATTTATTTACACACAAGGAAAGAGATTTGAGATGTATAGCATTTTAGTAATTGTATGATAAGTAATTACATTTTTGTACATTGTATTAATATGTAAAAAACTAGTATCATTTTATTAGTAATTGATAAGTACAGAACACATTATATCTCGAGTAAAATTGTATACAACTGATAGTTGATCTTGCTTCACTAAAGAGCAGAGGTGGATTTGCAGATTTGCCGCCCCCAGGCACGGCAGATTTTGCAGCCCTTCCATATTCAGCAATCTTACAACCTCATTCCACTTCTCTGCCCATTTAACCATTGTTAATGTGTTCAATTTACCTATGAATACAAATATAATAAGAAGGACGATCCTGTGTAAACAAGTCAGCCTATTTTGAATTAGTTCTGTGAACTTTTATCAGATAGCACAAATGACGACTTCTGGACTGATTTATATTCTTATAACTAGACTGCACGCGACTTCCGTTCTCTGATATCTCAACAGATCTTCATCATAAATTAATTCATGTTTACAAAACAAACAAATCAAAATGAGTAAGATGGGAATAATGTGATAAGAAATATTACAGTCTAGCCAAAAGAATATAAAACAGGCTATTTTTGTCCATAGGGAAAGACCTTATTCTATTCGTATTATTTGATTTTATATCTCTTCTTACTTTAACTTATGGCTGTTCAGCTTGTTTTGGGCATCTCTTTTAACCATTATATGAATAAATATTTAATAAGAAAATAAGTAACCATTCATTCTATGAATGTTAATTTTTCATGAAAACACAATTGGTGTTTATAAATTAAAGTGAACCAAAGAAAAACAGAAAAGTGAGTATAAATAGTATTTAGTCTACAACTAATTACAATATGGGCCCCTACCTATGTATTCAAGGAAGTAAAATGCAACAAGAACACTAGTAAATTAAGATGTATCCAAAGATTAAGGTACATAAAGATGTAAAACCTACAACTATTGCTGAACTGAGTTGGAGGGTGGCAGCATAGCCAAACCAAGACGCAGCATTGCCAGGTGAATTTAGGCAACAAAATTACCCACGACTCTTTAAGAAATTTCCCACTTTCAACCAAAATTACCATATTGTAGATATAGGTTTTATTTGTAAGATAACCTTCAAATGTTTCTTACAAATAAAAAAGAATTAATGGTTGATTTTCTTCCTGATCATTTTTCAAATCAAATTTTGCCGCCCCAGGAGAGTGCCTAGTCTGCCAGTGCGTAAATCCGCTATTGCTAAAGGATGGTTTTTTACACTAGCTTACGCTTCTCATTGTGGTTCTCTCTAAATCAAGGCATCAATATAAAGCTCAGCCTACTACCATTCTCCTAGATGACAAAGTTATGTAGAGTAGAAAACCCTATTAAGTCTACTTTGGGAGGATGCAAAGTAGTGCAATCATGTCAGAATCAGTAGAGATGACCTTAAACATTTCACAATGAAAACCAAATCATTTTTTCATTCATTTGTGTCATATTTATGTGTTTTGTAACAATGATTGAAATAAATCATTAAATTGAATTAATGCCAATGGTACTCTTATAGAGAAAAGGAAACGTTGAGTGGCTGTTTGAACCCCTTAGGGAAGGAATTTTGAGAAATTCCTTCTGAGATAGACTCTATAATATTAAAGCTAACTTCCCTTTATATTTCATTAAGACCTATAGTATTCAGTTGTTTCGGTAATTTCGTGATCTGTGAATATATAGTTTTTTAATTATATAATATTGTACTTGTTATTTTAATGAGATCTTAGTTAGTTAAGAAATGTCGACAGGGTATTTAAATTTGGGCATTAATCTATAAAAAATATAAATAAGGTTGTAATAACCTTGTTAGAAAAAATACATTCATAAATTAAATTAAGGTGAATTCATTTTATTATACTATAAAAACACCAGTAGTTATTTTTTTATTTAATATGAATAAAATGTATTGCTTACATATAGATTTGAACTTGTAATTTAATAATGCCTTTCTTCTTTATTATAGTTGATTTTACACCTACTTGCAAGGCCACAGTAACTATAGACAAGGGTCCACAATAGCTATGGCGCATTCCCCCTGCAAAAAAATACACTATCCCCCAATTTTAAATAGAATTTTAAATAAAACTACACTATCCCAGCTTCATGTGCTAACGGTTCTCAGTTCGATCCCAATCAGAGTCAATACATTTTGAGAAGGATCAGCTGATAATCACTGGCTGTTCATTTGTCATTGGGCTATTAATTAATGACACTTTCTAAGGAATAGTCGGCCTTAGTTTGTAATAATGACTACATTCCCTCATATACACTCATTCGAAATCCATATTCGCCCATATTTTGACGATCGGCGTCTTATGAATAAAAAAAAAAAATGTAAATAAATAAAATAAAAAATAGAATGTAAACCTTATTTGCTGTTTATATTATCAATGAATTTAAATTATATTTTACATACTTGTGTGAGATTACAATACATAATTTTACTATTTGGGTACAAAGTGTTTAGGAGATTGTAGGCGATAGGTTATATGCTCGGTCCTCTAAATACCGACATGGCGTCCGCTCAATTGTTACTATTGATGTGGACACTACTAGAGAAGTCTGGAATGTCCATGTTGGATGGTAGTCAAGGTTTAGGTGTTGTGTAGGGAAGATAGCTGAGTGTCAGACTTGTCAGTTAGCTGAAAATCAGACCAACACTATGTGGCTCGGATTCCACGTAAAGCTGTAAGGCCCATAGTTGCCCAGGCTATTGGGCTATTAATAAAAAGTCCTTTCTGAGCTAAGTCGAACTCAGATAGTAACAATGATTACACCATTCATCTACAATCATTCGAAATCCATATTCACCCATATCTTGGCGATCGACATCTTAAGAATAAATAAATAATATATTTATTACAATTTTCTTATTTTGAAAAATGATTCTTCATTAAACTAAACTTTTATACATACTAGAATTGTGTAAACTTAATAAATATATGTATAGCCTTCGTAGTAAATTTAACTATCTCATTATTGTTTGATAAACACTTCCCAACATAAAGATTATAAACATAACATTTTAATTTTTAAACAAAAAAAAAAAAACTGGCATAGTTGCCTGTGCGTGGGTCCAAAATGTTGCAGAACAATAACAAATCCATAGAGGTGATGAGAGAAAAATATAAAAAGAAATGTAGAATGCATGAGGGTTACAAGTGTTTAACAACTGTAACTGAAATTAATACATACAAATTTTGTATATTGTAACCATATTCTTTTACGCCTATTATGGTTAATCGATTTAAGGTGAAATCATTTTATTATTCTAAAAATAACAGTAGTTATTTTTATTTAATATGAATCTTATTGTTAAAAATTATTTAATGAATCATTAAAAAAATACATTTTTTAAAACACATTCTTACGCCTCTAGGTAGCCATGGTACCACAAAGTAAAACCAAATAAAATAATCAATAAATAATAAAAACAATAACAATAAACCCTAACAATCATAATAAACATTGAAATAAATAACAACTAAAAGAAATATAAATAGATGCACATCATAGACAAGTAAGTATATAATTTAATAAGTTTAAACTGCAGCTATGTAACCGGAGCCTCAGTGGCAAAATTTAAACATAGCCAGTATAAAACAAAACAAAGATAAATATAATGGGTAAGTTACAAATTAAACCGAACATTGCTGGCAAGATGAGGCGACTCCTAATTGCAACAAAAATGTTCAGAAAGCACAAAAAAAAATGAAATAATGATTTTATTTCCTTTTTTCAACATACATAACATTTTAAAATATTAATTATTAAGGGGACAATTCACTGGCCTTAATAACTATCAGCGTAGCCAGCTACAACATAAAAATACCAACTTTTTATTTTATTAAAGCTATACCTAATAAAATAAAAAGTATACAATCTTTTCATAAAATACATTACAAATTTTAGAGAACCCAGCTCTTTTAAAATTTTTAAGAAAGGATGAAGGCAAGGAAATAGGACAAATGAAAAAGAATTAAATTAAAAGACCTTTGTTCAAGCAATCCAAAATTTTAACTGTAGTAAACTTGTATATATTTGATGTTTTAATGTTAGTTAAGAAAAATTGTAATACTTTTACTGTTAGGAATACTATCCATACCTAAAACACTAGAAATAGAGATAAACTTGAGTTACCAAAATGTAGGCTTGCCAAATCTATGAGTTACCATAAGTATTTAGGTATTAAGTTTTGGAATAGGTTACCAGTTGCATGGCAAAAGATGCCAGTTAAGAGTTTATCAAATGTTCTGTATAACTGGTTGTCGAAACACCTGTTCTATAAGCTGGAAGAATATTTTGAAATTAATATTCCAGACGTTGCTACTTAATGTTGCAGATTTTAAAGTTTGCACATATAGCTTACTCTCTAGTTTATTTTAACATAATATGCTGACAATACTATTTTCTAGTTGTATTTTGTAACATAATTTTGACGATGTTCATTATAATATTTGTATATTGTTGAAGGAAATAAAGTATTGTATTGTAAAAAAACTTATTTTGCTAGGGTTTCTGCATTCTCCTTTCACTAAAAGTTCTTTCACAGACATCTTCCCCACTGGTAGACATAGTAGAAAAGACTCAGGAGGCGCCCAAAAAAAAGGATGGGTCCCCTATAGTTAGAAGCTATGGAGGCAGCAAAGAGGGAGGGAAAAGTGACAGCCCCCTCTGGGCCGACGAGATGATAAAAGGCCAGCCTGAAGATCCACCTCTACATCTCTCCTGACGATAGATCAGCTTGGCCTCTGGAACTTTTTTGCAACTTTTTTTGGAACTTTTGGAACTTAGCTGCAAGCGAGTAAGTTCATATCAATGGTGGCCAAGAAACAAAAGTGACAAGCAACAAAACACAGTCCGCGAGAAGAAACCCAACGACCACAGAAATACAAACGATGACACAAACACAAGAATGGAGCAGCTAGCCAAGAAGCGATTGTCAAATTGTGCCAAGGCCTGTCTTGTGAGCTCTCAATGATGATGATTCCACACAAGCTTTGAAAACAAAGGTCTCGACAAACGGACCTAATATAAATGTTCTATGTAAACTAACTAGGGGTAAGGGCAGGTTTAGTGGGAACTCACCCTGAATGAGTGTGGCTCCACTGCATTACTACCAGACTGTGTACATGGTTTCCACTCCTCAGCCATAACAATTTTATATAAAAAGTTGGTAATGTGTGCTAAACTATATAGTTCATAATAATATCTTATGTCCAGTTTTAAATTGGAGGAAGTACATTCAAAACTTTTTTACTTTTTCACTATCAGTGAATTGTTTTCGAGCCAGCGTAACCATATTTTGCCATGTAACCTTACCAGAAAATTCTTTGGATAACTGGGTGATCCAAATTCAGATTTCTTAGTGTTTGCATACTCATATATTTATAATTTCAAATACAGTGTTACTAGAATTAATTTTCTTACTGGAAATATGTTTTTGAGTTAATTACCTTTTATCACAAATGACTCCTAAATTGAATTAATTATTTTATCTTTTAATAATCTCAAATAACTTCCATCATCAGGACAAGAGTACAGGTTAAGGAAAATAAAACAAACAATTTAACTTACATTTTATTTTAACACTTTACAGTAATAGTTCATCAAAAGTATAAAAACTTTCCAAACCAGTGTATAAAAATAAATGCCTTTTAAAAGAGTTATCATCATTAAATGTTTCACACAACAATAAAATAGAAATCTTCACAACAACAGTTGTCATTAAAGCGTTACACATGATCACTTTACTACAGTTAAATTAGAGACTCCAGAGGCAAGTCTTGGTCCAATAACAATACAAGACAAATCAATTTAAAATTGCTAATAACAACAATATACTATTTAAAACTAAAATAATTATCCTACATAGTCAGGTATAAGAGAGACAACCCTGTCATGGGAGTATTACATAATTGTATATGTGCGTTTTACTCTGTAAACAATTGTTGCTAAATAAAATTGGAAAACCCTCAATCCTTTCTTAAGACTAGTGTGGCCAAACAGAATGACATATTATGATTAAAGGAATTTAATTTTTTTTAGTTTGATTTATTACTTGGACTATTAATTAAATATTGTAGTCACTTTTTAATTTTAATAACTTAAGAGAACTTTGGAACTTATTTCATTTCAAAAAAAAAAAAAAAAAAGACAACTTGAAGGACAATTTTGACTTTATTGTACAATAATATTGTGATTCAGTTATAATTTCGTTTATGTGGAAAAATCTATCTCTTATGTGCATAACTAGGTTTGTAGTAAAATAGTAAAAGTTTTGTAATTTTATGATTTTTAAACATATTTTGAAACAAAGTTTTCCACAAGCTAAAAAAAAAAACTATCAGAACAGTCTTTTTGAATGAAGTGCTCCATCAAAAAAAACCACACATAGACCTAAGAATTTTGTGTGTTTTAAACGTAAATGAACTATTTACAATACAACGCTTCCTCAGTTTCATTTAAATAAGCCAAGATTATACAGTAATAATTAGTACATTACCACATTTAATATCTAATTTATTTACATGCAACACTACCGCAACAATATTTTTTTTATTAAAAAAACCAAACATTTAGGAAATGTATGATTTTGTGGATATTTTACAAAATCTACTTTTCTTAATCAATTTATTCCAATAAATTATCAATATTAACAAATTATAAAAATAATAATAATAATAATGTTAAGTACTTTTATTTTTTGTAATGAACTAGACTTTTTTAGAAAATTGTGAAGGCAAATTAATTTGTAACAGTGAGACCTTTTTCAATTTGGTAAAGTACAATACAGTTTTACCTAATTTTGTTAGGTGCACAGACTTGGGTATAATCTCTAATACGATATAATAGTGTGTGCTAACATTTCCTTGCACTTCATTTGAGGAAACATTGTTAATGATTCGGAGGATAAATTCACTTCACACGTCAATGTATTCAATTCATCAGGAGATCAGAATTATATAGGAGCTTTCATACAGAAGCAACGTTAGAATGAATTAACAAAATATCAACGTAATGAACGTAATGGCATCCCTCATCCGGACAACACATCATCAAAATAGGTAACACAATAATTTTGAAACTGGACCTGATAAATCTTGTAATAACAGTATTTGTTATCCTAACTACATATTTTTAATTGGATTTCAGACGCAAAACTTAAAAAAATAACAATCACATGTGTTTACAGTTTTATAAAATTGAGATATATTTTCATTAATTGTACACATTTATATTTTTACTTACCTTGATTCAGGAGTGTCAAGGTAAAAATATTAAATAAGTAGAATTGCCAGCACAATTTTTTAATTTAACTAATTATAAATATTTATTTTCCTTTAATAAATATTTTTTCTCTCCATATTACTGAGAATGTAAAACTTCTCAGTAACAAATGAAAAAGAAAAAAAAACTAGTAAGCTCCATTACACTATAAATAATTTAATATTAAAAATACCAATATATTACTTTTAATAAATAATATATGTGAGCACACACTTCCATAAATAGAAAAAAACACTATTAACCTAAAACTAAAAACATTAGCCAATTATATTTTTATCATTCACTACATATAAAGCCCATATTCAAAATTCTAAAATGTTTAATTATTATACTATAATTTGAAACAAATTACTTATTAAATTTTTTTTAAATTAAATCTGGAAAGGGTTTTGTCCATAGAAGGTACGTATGATTGAACTAATAGAACGGTTGTTTATTACAATAACTACGAGATACTGTAGCTATCAAAGAAGAAATATCCTCAGAAAACTTGCAACAAATATTGGTATTACGTGTCATACAAAAGTTGAGAACCTAAAATGTAGGAAAAAATTTTAATAAAACATTGAAATGACAAAAAACACCTGTCAGGAAATGAAAATTATCCTGAGATACCAGATATGGCCAAATCACTACAGTTATAACAGTAGGCAAGAATCAAAAACCTCTTTCCAGTAAACCATGTTTTTCTGTTAAGACACCTATGAGGCAAGAAGCTGTACAAATATTTGCCAGAGGAAATTAGAAATAAAAAAAGTTAAAGATAGAACTGAACCATCTAGTTTCTATTCAACTTCTCTGATTCAAATGATCTATTTATGAAATAAAGCACATTAAAAATTAAATTGATGTTCACTATACAGTGGAAAACATCTAATTATAAGCAAAAACTGTCTAGTTAAAAACAAAAATTAGATGTTATTTTCTTTCTATGTTCATTATATAGTCACTCAAATGGTTAATACTGCAAATGCACTATGCACTTTTAACGTATAGTCAACATCACTTAACACCTCTAACTAAAAGGAATGTAACCAACAAGTCAGTATGTCTCTACAACTTTAAATATACTAAATGAATAAAAGCACAGTACTTAAAACCATAAATACACATATTTTAAACTGAGGATTTTATAACATTCATATTTTGATGTGAATATTAAAGATATACATTTTTCACTCATTTATTAAAGGAGTAATTTGAAATTACTGTTTTCACAATATAGGAACTATTCATCCTAGAACTCGGCAAAACTGTCTTTCATTTTTAAAATAACAATTATCTTCTATTAGGTTTAGTGAACAAAAATATTAATGTGTTACACTCTTTTTTGAGCAGTTTGTAACATTATACCAAACGATTAGTAAACGATGACCACACTAACATCAGTCAAATGTAGTATGAACTTTTACTGAAATAGCTTAGGTACCTTTAATTAATTTACTAGCCACTTTTCAAATTCATGAAATATTTTCAGTATTACAGACATTTAAAAGATTGTTTTCAAATAAAATAAAAACATGGCAATTCCAATGTAAGTTAACATTTAAAATACAGTACAATAAATACAATCTATCCTTCTCTAGCTTCCACAATAATAAATAGCAGATATTCATCTGTAAAAAGGCATAACCCCTCTATAAAGAAGTATACCAATCACTTAGTACTGAGTTATTTCTTAGAAAATCGCACAGACACTAGGTGTAAGATAACAAGGTACTGTAGGAAATGTTTCAAGAAATGCTCAAAACCTTATCAAACCTTCATTTATATTCTGATAAATATCTGGCGTCAAAAGTTCATATACTCCACTTGAATTAAGGTAGTAGATTTTATCATTTATCACGCTAGGATCAAAGCCTTCTTCTTGTAGTTGGAGTTTCTTTAATTTATAGGTTCCTGAAACAAAAATGGAATAGTCTTAGTAACATATTTGATGTCGGTTATATGTGTTTACAATTTAACAATGGATATCTGTTGGGATTCGTTGTCGAATTAAAATTAACACATAAAACAAAGATATGATTACACATACACAAATATACGGTCGCGGAGCATGCACACATCTTAGGTCAGGCTGGCGGCGACCTAAGAGGATATACCTGATGATGTGGTAGATCACCACGAAACCGGTAGTACATATGTCAAAACAGAGGATATTAAAAAGGTAAAGCCATTATCAATATATTATATATTGCATTAATATCCAGAAGTAGGAATCATGAATTCTAAGGACAGAGCTGGTTGGATATACAGTGGCCTCGCAACTATTTGGATTGTGAATATCAGGAATCCGTCCTACCCAGAAAAGATTAATATAAAGGTAGCTTATTTCTTTAATTAAGATATAAGATTGAAGAAATAAGCTCAAAATCAGGAGGGTTCACACTACTATATACATGACCACATAGCGATACACATATACTACAAATGAACACACGTTCAGTTCACAATCCCTTTAATGACCTTAACATTTTATTTTCAGCCCATATTTACAGAATTTTGCACTACGTACCATGTTATCAGCACTATGTTATTTTTTGTAGTAATCAAAGTCAATGACCCAACTGAATAGTGAAGTATAAATAACATTTTCTTCCATTTTTCAGCCATTATTAACAAAAAATAATAATACACATGTACACTGAATATATACAGAACAAAATAAACTATAAAGAACTTAAACACAAAGGAATAGGAGAATTAAAGATGCACAACATTTTAAAAGAAAAACTGTATGTCATTGAATAATTAGATTCTTGTGAATCTACGAAAAAGATTGCTTCAGAATTAGGAGTGGAAACAAGCATTGAACGTGATTACAAAATTTACACACAAGTCTTTATTTATCCTGTGTTTGTTAGTAGAATAGTAAAAGTATCGAAAGGTAAACTTAAATGTATAGTGTCTGATTGTTAAACCATTTCTATTCCTAGCAATTAATTCATAAAAAAATTAATGCATTAAAAACACTTGAATCTGATATTATTAGGCATAAAACTACACATTTTCAGTCCTAAGGGCTTTTAATATATAGTTAAGACTCCTCTAAAAAAAAACACTTCCTGACTGTAATAGTAATGCAACAGATAAAAGATAATGAAACAACAAATAATTTTACAATAAAAAAGTAAAGTTATAAAATCCTCTCTGCCACTTAACTACACAAGACAAGATAATATTAATTGATAATAAGTTTTATTCGAAAAATCTGTTTTAAATAGAGAAAATGTAATGTAATAACAATTACCTGTTACTTCTACTGTCTCCACCATCCTGATGAACACAGGCCTGGCGTACACAGGAAGGGATTTAAATAGAGAAAATGTAATGTAATAACAATTACCTGTTAATTCTACTGTCTCCACCATCCTGATGAACACAGGCCTGGTGTACACAGGAAGGGATTTAAATAGAGAAAATGTAATGTAATAACAATTACATGTTAATTCTACTGTCTCCACTATCCTGATGAACACAGGCCTGGTGTACACAGGAAGGGATTTAAATAGAGAAAATGTAATGTAATAACAATTACCTGTTAATTCTACTGTCTCCACTATCCTGATGAACACAGGCTTGGTGTACACAGGAAGGGATTTAAATAGAGAAAATGTAATGTAATAACAATTACCTGTTAATTCTACTGTCTCCACCATCCTGATGAACACAGGCTTGGCGTACACAGGAAGGGATTTAAATAGAGAAAATGTAATGTAATAACAATTACCTGTTAATTCTACTGTCTCCACTATCCTGATGAACAAAGGCCTGGCGTACACAGGAAGGGATTTAAATAGAGAAAATGTAATGTAATAACAATTACCTGTTAATTCTACTGTCTCCACCATCCTGATGAACACAGGCCTGGCGTACACAGGAAGGGATTTAAATAGAGAAAATGTAATGTAATAACAATTACCTGTTAATTCTACTGTCTCCATTATCCTGATGAACACAGGCCTGGTGTACACAGGAAGGGATTTAAATAGAGAAAATGTAATGTAATAACAATTACCTGTTAATTCTACTGTCTCCACCATCCTGATGAACACAGGCCTGGTGTACACAGGAAGGGATTTAAATAGAGAAAATGTAATGTAATAACAATTACCTGTTAATTCTACTGTCTCCACTATCCTGATGAACACAGGCCTGGTGTACACAGGAAGGGATTTAAATAGAGAAAATGTAATGTAATAACAATTACCTGTTAATTCTACTGTCTCCACTATCCTGATGAACACAGGCTTGGTGTACACAGGAAGGGATTTAAATAGAGAAAATGTAATGTAATAACAATTACCTGTTAATTCTACTGTCTCCACCATCCTGATGAACACAGGCCTGGCGTACACAGGAAGGGATTTAAATAGAGAAAATGTAATGTAATAACAATTACCTGTTAATTCTACTGTCTCCACTATCCTGATGAACAAAGGCCTGGCGTACACAGGAAGGGATTTAAATAGAGAAAATGTAATGTAATAACAATTACCTGTTAATTCTACTGTCTCCACCATCCTGATGAACACAGGCCTGGCGTACACAGGAAGGGATTTAAATAGAGAAAATGTAATGTAATAACAATTACCTGTTAATTCTACTGTCTCCATTATCCTGATGAACACAAGCCTGGTGTACACAGGAAGGGATTTAAATAGAGAAAATGTAATGTAATAACAATTACCTGTTAATTCTACTGTCTCTACTATCCTGATGAACACAGGCCTGGCGTACACAGGAAGGGATTTAAATAGAGAAAATGTAATGTAATAACAATTACCTGTTAATTCTACTGTCTCCACCATCCTGATGAACACAGGCCTGGTGTACACAGGAAGGGATTTAAATAGAGAAAATGTAATGTAATAACAATTACCTGTTAATTCTACTGTCTCTACCATCCTGATGAACACAGGCCTGGCGTACACTGGAAGGGATTTAAATAGAGAAAATGTAATGTAATAATAATTACCTGTTAATTCTACTGTCTCCACCATCCTGATGAACACAGGCCTGGTGTACACAGGAAGGGATTTAAATAGAGAAAATGTAATGTAATAACAATTACCTGTTAATTCTACTGTCTCCACATACCTGATGAACACAGGCCTGGCGTACACAGGAAGGGATTTAAATAGAGAAAATGTAATGTAATAACAATTACCTGTTTATTCTACTGTCTCCACTATCCTGATGAACACAGGCCTGGTGTACACAGGAAGGGATTTAAATAGAGAAAATGTAATGTAATAACAATTACCTGTTAATTCTACTGTCTCCACCATCCTGATGAACACAGGCCTGGCGTACACAGGAAGGGATTTAAATAGAGAAAATGTAATGTAATAACAATTACCTGTTAATTCTATTGTCTCCACATACCTGATGAACACAGGCCTGGCGTACACAGGAAGGGATTTAAATAGAGAAAATGTAATGTAATAACAATTACCTGTTAATTCTACTGTCTCCACCATCCTGATGAACACAGGCCTGGCGTACACAGGAAGGGATTTAAATAGAGAAAATGTAATGTAATAACAATTACCTGTTAATTCTACTGTCTCCACTATCCTGATGAACACAGGCCTGGCGTACACAGGAAGGGATTTAAATAGAGAAAATGTAATGTAATAACAATTACCTGTTAATTCTACTGTCTCCACCATCCTGATGAACACAGGCCTGGCGTACACAGGAAGGGATTTAAATAGAGAAAATGTAATGTAATAACAATTACCTGTTAATTCTACTGTCTCCACTATCCTGATGAACACAGGCTTGGTGTACACAGGAAGGGATTTAAATAGAGAAAATGTAATGTAATAACAATTACCTGTTAATTCTACTGTCTCCACTATCCTGATGAACACAGGCCTGGCGTACACAGGAAGGGATTTAAATAGAGAAAATGTAATGTAATAACAATTACCTGTTAATTCTACTGTCTCCACCATCCTGATGAACACAGGCCTGGCGTACACAGGAAGGGATTTAAATAGAGAAAATGTAATGTAATAACAATTACCTGTTAATTCTACTGTCTCCACTATCCTGATGAACACAGGCCTGGCGTACACAGGAAGGGATTTAAATAGAGAAAATGTAATGTAATAACAATTACCTGTTAATTCTACTGTCTCCACTATCCTGATGAACACAGGCCTGGCGTACACAGGAAGGGATTTAAATAGAGAAAATGTAATGTAATAACAATTACCTGTTAATTCTACTGTCTCCACTATCCTGATGAACACAGGCCTGGAGTACACAGGAAGGGATTTAAATAGAGAAAATGTAATGTAATAACAATTACCTGTTAATTCTACTGTCTCCACTATCCTGATGAACACAGGCCTGGCGTACACAGGAAGGGATTTAAATAGAGAAAATGTAATGTAATAACAATTACCTGTTAATTCTACTGTCTCCACCATCCTGATGAACACAGGCCTGGTGTACACAGGAAGGGATTTAAATAGAGAAAATGTAATGTAATAACAATTACCTGTTAATTCTATTGTCTCCACATACCTGATGAACACAGGCCTGGCGTACACAGGAAGGGATTTAAATAGAGAAAATGTAATGTAATAACAATTACCTGATAATTCTACTGTCTCCACCATCCTGATGAACACAGGCCTGGCGTACACAGGAAGGGATTTAAATAGAGAAAATGTAATGTAATAACAATTACCTGTTAATTCTACTGTCTCCACTATCCTGATGAACACAGGCCTGGCGTACACAGGAAGGGATTTAAATAGAGAAAATGTAATGTAATAACAATTACCTGTTAATTCCACTGTCTCCACCATCCTGATGAACACAGGCCTGGCGTACACAGGAAGGGATTTAAATAGAGAAAATGTAATGTAATAAAAATTACCTGGTAATTCTACTGTCTCCACTATCCTGATGAACACAGGCTTGGTGTACACAGGAAGGGATTTAAATAGAGAAAATGTAATGTAATAAAAATTACCTGTTAATTCTACTGTCTCCACTATCCTGATGAACACAGGCCTGGCGTACACAAGAAGGGAGTTAAATAGAGAAAATGTAATGTAATAACAATTACCTGTTAATTCTACTGTCTCCACCATCCTGATGAACACAGGCCTGGCGTACACAGGAAGGGATTTAAATAGAGAAAATGTAATGTAATAACAATTACCTGTTAATTCTACTGTCTCCACCATCCTGATGAACACAGGCCTGGCGTACACAGGAAGGGATTTAAATAGAGAAAATGTAATGTAATAACAATTACCTGTTAATTCTACTGTCTCCACTATCCTGATGAACATAGGCCTGGCGTACACAGGAAGGGATTTAAATAGAGAAAATGTAATGTAATAACAATTACCTGTTAATTCTACTGTCTCCACCATCCTGATGAACACAGGCCTGGCGTACACAGGAAGGGATTTAAATAGAGAAAATGTAATGTAATAACAATTACCTGTTAATTCTACTGTCTCCACCATCCTGATGAACACAGGCCTGGTGTACACAGGAAGGGATTTAAATAGAGAAAATGTAATGTAATAACAATTACCTGTTAATTCTACTGTCTCCACTATCCTGATGAACACAGGCCTGGTGTACACAGGAAGGGATTTAAATAGAGAAAATGTAATGTAATAACAATTACCTGTTAATTCTACTGTCTCCACTATCCTGATGAACACAGGCTTGGTGTACACAGGAAGGGATTTAAATAGAGAAAATGTAATGTAATAACAATTACCTGTTAATTCTACTGTCTCCACCATCCTGATGAACACAGGCCTGGCGTACACAGGAAGGGATTTAAATAGAGAAAATGTAATGTAATAACAATTACCTGTTAATTCTACTGTCTCCACCTATCCTGATGAACACAGGCCTGGCGTACACAGGAAGGGATTTAAATAGAGAAAATGTAATGTAATAACAATTACCTGTTAATTCTACTGTCTCCACCATCCTGATGAACACAGGCCTGGCGTACACAGGAAGGGATTTAAATAGAGAAAATGTAATGTAATAACAATTACCTGTTAATTCTACTGTCTCCACCATCCTGATGAACACAGGCCTGGCGTACACAGGAAGGGATTTAAATAGAGAAAATGTAATGTAATAACAATTACCTGTTAATTCTACTGTCTCCACTATCCTGATGAACACAGGCTTGGTGTACACAGGAAGGGATTTAAATAGAGAAAATGTAATGTAATAACAATTACCTGTTAATTCTACTGTCTCCACTATCCTGATGAACACAGGCCTGGCGTACACAGGAAGGGATTTAAATAGAGAAAATGTAATGTAATAACAATTACCTGTTAATTCTACTGTCTCCACCATCCTGATGAACACAGGCCTGGCGTACACAGGAAGGGATTTAAATAGAGAAAATGTAATGTAATAACAATTACCTGTTAATTCTACTGTCTCCATTATCCTGATGAACACAGGCCTGGCGTACACAGGAAGGGATTTAAATAGAGAAAATGTAATGTAATAACAATTACCTGTTAATTCTACTGTCTCCACTATCCTGATGAACACAGGCCTGGCGTACGCAGGAAGGGATTTAAATAGAGAAAATGTAATGTAATAACAATTACCTGTTAATTCTACTGTCTCCACTATCCTGATGAACACAGGCCTGGCGTACACTGGAAGGGATTTAACTATTCCTTGTGCAAGACTGGTCAAATCCAGATCTCCGTACTGGTCCACAATGGCTGCCATACCTGCTCGACCCTCACACCCTGTTATCTAAGGAAAAACAAAATATGAAGTTGGCTACACATTTTATTTTGTTTTATCTTAAATATACAGATTTTTATCTGTATCTTAAAGATACACATACGGTTGCCAATGGCCTTGACCAAGCAACATGGAGCGTGGCTGTCCCTTGGATGAATAACCGTCTGAGCGATCCCGTCCTTGCATGCAGCCCGCCTACCCGGTCACTGGTGAGGTTTCGGAAGTCACCCTTAAATATTTTTTATTGTGTAAACCTACTGATTAATATCATATTAGCAAATAAATAAAAATTTTAGAATAGAACTGAAATCAATAACAAAGAGCTGAACTTTCAAGGATCTGTTTGATTCAGTGATATCATCTCTCACCAAGACTGCCTGCCGGTCAGTTTTTACTAACACAACAAAATTGATTTTAGCATTGAGTTTTTGCAAGCCAATTTCGTGCTTGTTGTAGAGTTTTTTTTCTAAATGTGTTGTTTCATTAGTCAAATATTTTCCTCAGTTTATTAATGTATTTTCTGGAGTTCTAAAATACTTGGTTGTCATATTTAAGATAATATGTACTTAAATATACAGATTTTTATCTGTATCTTAAAACACAGATATTATCTTAAATATATACATACAGGTTGCCAGTGGCCTTGACCAGAGGGTTCCGACATTATCGCAAGATAATGGAGTCAAGCAACATCGAGCGTGGCTGTCCCTTGGACTGGTGATCGTCTGAACGATCCCGTCCTTGCACGCAGCCTGCCTACCCCGTCACTGGTGGTATTACAGAAGTCACTCTTAAGCCGTTGGTACCCAGGTCAAGTGTTAAAGAGGGCTTTTTAGCCCTAACTTTGCCTGGTAAAATAAGACAATCTTTAACTTTTTTTATAATCTGTAATAAATTTGGCTGTATCACATTATGGACAGAGGTTTTAGGCTGATCACTCTTCAGTTCCTACAATGACAATCACAAATTATGGTTTTTGTAACTAATTTTTGGTGCATTTCCAATGGATATTCCATTCTTGAACTTTCAAATGGAATAAGGTACTTAAAAGTGTTTTTTTATTTTATTGTGTTTGTTTCAAATTATATAATCAATTAATTGTAAAGTAGGGGTGTGTGAGTACTCGAAACTTTGAGTATTTTACTACTCGACTCGGCTCGAAGCTTCCGAAACTCTGGAAGTTTGATCGAGTAGTTGTATTTCACGAAATATCAGATTTAGTTTTAAGAGTAAACAGTTTTATAAGTTATGAATAAAAAATGGGCGCTTTGTTGTGTTTCATTTTACACCATCATACGTTATCAGTTTGGTACGCGTAATTATGAACTAAACAATACGGCTAAGAATAGGTAGTACACGACGACAGTCAAATGAACTACTCGATGTAGTGAACGAGTTAGTTCATTATCATTTGAACTAGTTTAATTCAAAGTGAACAACAGAGCTGGGAAGGTAACGATCACACATCTTGGTTGTCCGAGTCTACTAATCACTTGTAACATAACCTAAAATAGCATGAATAAAACAGAAGTGCTGGTTAGTGTCTTTATGACCCAAGAAAGGAGACAAGAGATCCAGTTGAGGATGCTAAAAAAGACCTGTTACCGATACAAATCTAATGGTCTGTAAGCTGTGGAAATTATGCATATATTTGTTCATATATAAATAATATTGCTCAATCAAAAGGGTCCAGAGAACAGGTCACTTTACATACCAAGAATCAAACTTCCCATTTTTTCTAGGCAAAAATCCATCTCGGTTTTGGTATACGTCTGTGCAAGGAACCGTCAGCTCCTTTTCGGAACTGAAATTATCATATATTTCTCGCGAGTCGATTGATGTCTATTTTGTTTTTTAATCTGAGCAGGGAATCGTTTAATAATTTGACGTAGTAAAATACCATATCATATCATATAAAATATGGTAATGGCGTTCTAGCACCGTGTGACACAACATTATTGATTTATTTTCTGTCAAATAAAAAAAAAATATATATATCCGTAGCGAACATCTATTAATTATTATTCCGTAAACACCTTAGATCGCCAAAACTGTGTGTAACATTTGCGCATACGATACTTTTTCCTGTCAAATTGTTGAACGGTTTTCTGACTAGGTTAAACAATAACACAGTTGGAGCGTAAAAGGTGGTAAAGTACGATAATTTTGATTCGTAAACTGACTGAACGGTTCCTGTTCACGTCGATGTCCATGTAAACAATAAAACAATCACGAATCAACCCAAGTGAGAGAGAAACATGTTGGAAGAACTTTTCTAAACAAAATACGACAAATTTTGATTCGAAAAATAATTTTTATCGAACCGAAGCCTCGTTTTCTATTCATGTCTCGTTTTTATTCTTAAGTTTACAATTTAGCTACCCACAATCTTCACTGTATCGCTAGTTGGCACTTAGCTGATATTTCAGACTGCATCTCATTGCCAATATCAGCTAAACCTATTATACTGGACGACTACGTCTACGGTTTTCATTCGATTATGCCAGGTTTTCATGAATTTCTCATTATGAAATAATTATTTATCTGTTGTTCAGTGTAGCCTCATGTATCGAAGTAGTTTCAAGTTGTACACATTTCATTACCGATCATAATTTAAAAACTAATTTATCCTAAGTGACTTTAACATTTATTTTTAGTAAATGTGCTTAGTTATTATTATCAATCGATTGAACTACAGTCTTTTTCATCCAGATTTTCAAATTTGATTATATAATTCACAGCTTATTTCCAGTAAGTAGTAACCTTGTTATTACTGAATTAAATACCCACAGAATACAGAGTCCACTCTTCTTGGAGTGTACACAATCAATTTTTTGTTGAGAGAAGGAAATTCTGTAAGCAAATGACTGCATTTGGTGATGATGCCTGAATTTTAGCATCAGTTTGGTTGGATGCAGCTTTTGCCAACAAGCTTTTTTTTCAGTACAACTTTGAACTGAACCACCAAATAAACCGATCGGCCGGCTGTGAAACAGTATAATTGGCTTGCATTGAAAACCTGACCTGTGATATGAGTGAACAGATTAAATCTTTATGATCCACGTTGTTTCAATTAATAATATACTTTCTTTGATTCTTACATCATATTAGTTATGAAAAAAGGAAAAAGGTTAAACAAAACATTGCCACATAAAAATATCGGAAGGCAGGAGGCAAAAAGTTTTATTTATCAAATGTTACAGTTACAAACAACAAATCAAAATTATTGTGTTCAGTTTACATGTATATATTTACGAATCCTGCAAAACGACATAGGCTTAGGATGGTGTCTGCCTTGTAGAGTTATCTTGGGTGAACAGGAAATCCTTCTGTAAATACTCGCTCAAAAATACTCGATACTCAAAAAAATATGCCAACTACTCGACTCGACTTGGCTTAAACTCAAAAATCACTACTCACACACCCCTATTATAAAGGCAAGTTTCCTGGCAGCATTTATTTAAGAGTTTTCTCGGTTGTTTTCCGAATCACTTATGATTAATCGATCACTTGCAGATAGAAGGTAATTAACCTATAATATATTTATTTAAGAGCACTGAGTGAGTGCTTTGTTTGAATAAGGGAGGAGACACAGACTGGCTGTATTAGAGATTGCTTATGTTACTTACAGCAAATTTATGTAAATTTAGTGTATTTTTCATGTTTCTAGAACCACAAAATGGAGGCTAAAGCTCTACTCTAGACTCTTAATCAACATTGCCTAGGGCGTGGGTGGTTTGTCGAAATTTACATATTGTGTGGGTGGATTGTAAGTCTGTTCGGAGAGCTTTAACAACTCACTGAGAGAGGTACAGATAGTTGAAATAAATGGGAAATAGCTTTACCTGCACACCATATACCACACAATCTTTGTAATTAGCGAGATTACTGACAATGCCCTCAACTTCTGATGTTGAAACATTTTCACCTTTCCACCTAAAATATAAAAACACTAATTAAAAATCATAGATATAAATGACTTGTATAATTTAAAATTAAAATTTAAGACTACATTAATTAAAGTTTTCCAATAAGTTTTTAATCCATTTTAAATCAAATCTGAAACCTAAGATCAGCACACAGTGCAACTTTGTAATGCAACATTATAAATGGTCAAAAGTCAAACATTTATTTGCACATAACATTGTTTCTGTTACAAAGATAACTACAATTGGTGCATTGTCACATTACACTTAACCTAGGACAATAAAAATTAAATACAGATCTTACAATGATCATTGTCAAGATTAAATTTTAATAAAACTATTGTGTTTTTTTAAAGGGTTATTTGCTTCTCTAAATCTACAATTAACTGGTAGAATAAAATAAAATGATAGGATCTGGGATATGGTAGAATATGATCTTTTGTTATTTTACCATTGAAAATAACTATCATCGCACTAACATTACAAAAACTTTGTATCATCCAACATTTATTTTGTACTATAATATGCTTTTTGTGATAGAATTTGTTTGATTAGATTATCAAACTGAGTTGTTTAGTTAACTCGTCGGTTTTATTATACATTTTTATTCCTATGTAAAGGGAATTTTTTCGAATTTTGTTTTGTTAAGAACTGGATACCTGAGCATTTCTTTATGTCTTGTATTGTAGTCACGATTTAATTTAAATTGTTGGAATATTTCGGGGTTTTTGTGAACAAATTTAAGAATTTCTAAAATGTACAAGTTTGGTAGTGTTAATATTTCTAAATTTCTAAAGAAGAGTCTGCAGTTTTCTCTATAATTACTTTTGGATACTATTCTTATCAAAGTTTTTTGAAGTTTATCAAAATCTGTAGACGAGCCCTACACAGCGATGCCATATTTGAGAAATGATTGTATGTATCCATAATAAACAGTTTTACAGGTTACAAGTGAAGTTGAGTCTGATAATATTTTGAAAACAAATCTATAAGTACTCAATCTGCTTAATAGATAATTAATATGAATTTTCCAATTGAGGTTTTTATCAATGTGTACACCATGAAATTTGTGGGATTCTACAAAATGTATATTACCTTCATTTAATATTTCATTTTTACTTGTATTACTTGTTCTAAAATATATGATATTGGTTTTTTCTTGGTTAAGTAATAGGCCATTTTTGAAAAACTAATTGTATAGTTCTTTTATTGTGTCTTTTATATTATTATTTCAGTTTAGAGACGATTTTTTGGCTAGCATAGCGCTTGTATCATCAGCAAATATTGTAAACCTTCCAAAAACCTCATATAGCAAATCATTTATTTAAATAAGAAAATATATAGGCCCAAGTATAGTACACTGTGGGACTCCGTATTTAATTTTGCTCCGTTTAGATTTAAAGGTTACTGTAATCTCTATAAGTACGGTTCTTTGATATTGTTCTAATAAGTATGATTCCAAAAGAACATAGATTTGTCAGCTATTCCTAGGTTCCTTATTTTCCTAAGTAGGAAACTATGGTCTACACAATCAAATGCCTAGGATAGGTCACAAAAAATGCCTGCAGTAGACATGGATCCATCCAAAGCTTTGGAAATTTCATTTATAACAGAGATTAATGCTTGTTCAGTGCATTTTCCTTTTCTGAATCCAAATGGCTCATCACAAAACAGACCATTATCCTCCAAATATTCCACTAATCTATAGTTAATAGCTTTTTCAAAGATTTTTGATATATTGCTTAGCAATGAAATTGGATGATTAATTTGTAATATCCTTTGTAGATCCTTTTTTGAAGATGTTTTAACTATATTATTGAAAATCTTTTTATATCTCTTTACATCATTTAACCCTCTAGTGGACTCATGTACTTCATTACGCCAGTGGACTCATGGGGTCTTTTTGACCGCATTTTTTTGTTTATGGTTTTAATAAAGGTGCTTCTATTTTATCCAAAAAACACCTTTTATTATTTCAATAACATTGTATACATGATTTATACATCTTAATATTACAATTATATAATAAACTAACTGAATTAATTAATTTATTTAATTTTTGAAGTTTTGAATGTTTGATATTTTTATAATAATTGTATATTGTTATTTAATTAAAAAGTTAATAAAATTACATTTGAATAAGACTTAAATATTGTACAATGCGTATATATACTGTAAAATATACACGCCTTGTTCAGTCGGATGAATTGCTTTCATCTTCTTCGCCAAGACTCTTGGGGTAAAAAAGGCCGCACGATAAAACAAACACACACGCCGAAGCTCGTAAGGTGACTATCTGGTCTCCCTACCCCTCCAGACCTTACGGATGTTGTCCTCAACAAGTAGCAGGAGGGGGTGTAGTTGTGACTCACGGTCAGCCCTCTGCCAAACAAAATGGCTGCTTGCGGTCTTTTAGCCGGCATGAGTCCACTGGCGGGTTAAGAATGTAGGATTTTTACTACTTTTTGCCAGCTTGTGGAGTTCTCTGATTTTAGCAGCAGAAACTTTTATACCTTTTGTTATCCATAATGTTTTCTTATTATCTTTTAAATTAATTGATTTAATCGGAAAGAATTCGTTCATGCACAAAACAAATTTTCTTAGAATTTGCTCATCACGTGTCATGCTCTTATCTTGTTTCACAAACTTATGGTTGCCAACTATAACATCAGGCTGATAATAATGCCAATCTATTAACATATTTTTCAATGGTTTTCCTTCATGTCATGTTAAATTGTGATGGGAATAAACCACAAACACGATGTAAATTTTGAGCTAAAACATTATGGTCTATCTTGCTATATGATGTAGTCCGTATATTGTCAAAGGTCTAATTTTCATTTTGATTTGATATAAAAGCTTGTTAGTTCAAAATATTATAATTTATATTTTGATTTTATATAACAACTTGTTAGATGAAAATATTTACCCCACACGTTGGGAATAACCACACCTCACATATCAAAGGCTAATTAACTAAAGACAGAAACTTTAATTGATTGAGCTGAGAATAGATTAAACAAAACGGTAAATTTGTAACGAATAACTCAAAATTATATTTACATGTCAAATCAGGTATTCGAAAAAGTTATCTACTAAACTAACTCACTATATGTACTTCATTGAACAAATATGTTTCCAGTTAGTTATTTATTATTATTTTTTAATTAGCTAAAAGCTAATAATTAATGGTTAGTTTTGCTGTTAGTCCTATTATTGTTAAATAAATCCTGCTCACCGGAATGTGTCGCCGGTCCTATCCCTGAAGTATAAGTAGCCCCACTCATCCATTTCAAGCAAGTCTCCTAAAACCAAGATGACATTTTAGTCTATAAACAGTACATTATAAGATTGCTAAGGAAATTAAGTAACAGGAACCTCCCAGACAGATTACATTGGAAATGTTAATAAAGAATTGAAACTGAATTAAAGAACATCAAATAAATATAAACTCAAATAACTTATATAACATTAATTGTACAGGTATTAAAAGAAAAAAAAACCTTGAATTACATTTAACAAAGTAACAGCTTCTGAAATTAGAAAAAGAAAACTACGAGCAACAAATACACAGTAAATAAGTCATATGTATAGATGACAATCAGGGCTGAATTTTTGAAAAGCTAAGTAGCCTAAAGCCAAGAGTGGCAACTTTTTGGGCAGTTGTGAAGACCTGCTTACAACCTCCCCACAAACCCCTTATTTTTGTTTGATTTACTGGTAAACAATTAATAAATGTATTCATATAGGTTGTGAAGACTTAAGATTTTTGGCTTTATACATATAAGTAATTATTAAACAAACCTAAATATGAAACACTGAATTGTTAATTCATATGTTTAAATTCAGTAAATTCTCAATTTGAATAAACTAATTTTTACCAATGAATATTTATGTTAGTCATGGTTAAATATGAATTAAAAACAAAAACTGAATTTACATGTGAATTACTACGAAATTTGATTTCTTGAGCATTGCTTTTTACATATTGTTTAAAACTATTCCTAACTATTCAAGTAATACCAACTTTCCAGTAAATAAACAGTGTCAGTCTAAAGTGGGACATCCTTCGGCAAAAAATAAAATTAGCACTGTGGTATTTCAAACTCCAACATCATCAAGTAATGTAACAAAACAACCAACTAAAATTCCCATAACTAATAGAATGTCTATAGTATCAGACAGCCAAGGTCGAGACTTAGCTTATCATCTGCATATTGCGACTACCTGTAACATGTCAGGTGCAGGGTTACGTGTTGCCTGGCGCTCCCTTGGAAAAAGTCATACATTCAGCAATGAATGATTCAATTATTAAATCATACTCAAGCAAGGACTGTCTTGTTTTGATAGGAGGGACAAACAATTTTGCCAATGGTAGTGGTAGTGCTAACCCTAAAGAACTTCTATCTCTACTTGAGAAAGCTACTGTAGAATTTGCTAACACAAATATGATATTAACCACTATCCCTTATAGGTATGATTTGCAAGAATCTAACTATAAAAATCAACTTATTAAAGCTGTCAATAATGGCATAAGGAACATAGCCTACAGCCTGCCACATGTTTATCTGCTGGACCTTCATCTGCTTGAAAGACGGCACCATACTCTGCACGGTCTTCACATTAATAGACGTGGAAAAAAATGTGTCTCAAAAACCATAGCTGATTTGTTCCTTAAAGCTTGTTATCTTTCTGCCTCAGTGGACTGTTTAAAAGACAAAAATCTACCTGAAGTTGATGTGTCTTTCTTAAACAACACCTCCAAACCTAATCCGAACTATGGTCAATCTACTTCTCCAATATCACTCTCTACTATTGTGGTATTCCCGATGACTGATGGTCCAGTAATGGGCTCTGCATTGGCCTCTAAAGATCTCACAACTACAAGTCTCCAGCTAAATACAGACTATGAATCCGGTCCATCTACAGTTGCTATCTCCCCATTGACCAGCAAGAACTTCTCAGTTAACCCATTGCGGATCGCGAAGCGTAGCGCGTGCCCGGGCCTAGCGGTACGAATTAATTCCGAAAATGGCGCAGTACCAGCCGACTTCGCGTGCTCGTCTGCCGGCTTAGTGCGCTCGCAAACTCTACACGTTTTGTTGTTACTTACGTCACATAAACACCTCACCGACCTTATTGGACTAAAACATATTTATATTATACTGCAAAATATTTAAAGCGGTTGAAGGGCCAGGTTGAGGGGATGAACAGCCAGGTTGAGCGGTTGAAGGGCCAGGTTGAGGGGTTGAAGGGCCAGGTTGATGTTCAACGATACGGGTTTCAGTGAAATTGAATATAAAACTTTGTACATCCGGCGGTGTCCCGGGAATAACATCGGAATCAATGTCACTCAAATTAGCACGCTCGTCACTATCAAAGTTAGTGTCCGAATAATTCTGTAATCGAGGACATAATCGCACTACAGACCCATCGTCACCCTCTATATCACTCTCAAGGTCACTTGGTTCACTTCCGCTACACATTAGTAGTCTGTCTAAATCAGACGAACGTAAGTTATCCGCCATTTTCTGGCAGTCACGCACTCGAAAATATATCCTACCAAACGCAACGACAGAACTCCTCAAACTAGTTCGAAACAAATTATTTATCGAAAACGAGTAATGTTTTGAGTAAACAGGAACAGAGATAAGATAAGCAGACAAACTGATAAGCGCCCCAGAACATCTGCGTGCATTCTAAAAGTGGACATTGACCTTGAATGACGCAATCGTAAACAGCAGGTGCAGCGACGTGAACGTCACGTCGCTGAGCTTTCAGTCCACCCGCGCGCAGGACGTGAACGCGACGTCTTTGATCCGCAATGGGTTAATCCATCTCCTGAAAGCAGAGCTGATGATTCTTGTTTTCTGGGACAACAAGATTCTCTGGCAATTTCTGTTGGGGAAATCTCTTCTGATCCTCACCCATCTGATAATCTTAAGCCTGATTGTATTTTGAATAACAATAATAACCTTTTGCAAGAAACGCCCACAAATACTACAGATGGTTTTTTATAAGACCATCCTTTTGTTATTCAGTAAACAAATTAAATTTGCTAATAGATAAAAACGATCTTTTTTTTGTACATCTTAACATTCAATCAATTAGACCATCTTTTAATGATTTAGATTTTTTCTTAAATAATGATTTTAATGCTCATGTGGTTTCACTAAATGAACACTGGCTTACTGACTCTGAATTAAGTTTGTTTATTCCACGGGGTTATTTAAGGGGAGCATCTTATTGTCGTAAATCTAGCAATGGCTATGGTGGTTCACTCCTCCTTGTGAGAGAAAATATAAAGTTTGAGGAATTTGATGTAAAGAAGTTTGCTGTTGACACAGCTTTTGAAGCATGTGCAATCAAGCTGATTGATTGTAACCTAATTGTAATGTCTATATATTGTGCTAAATCAAATCTTTCCCTTTTTGTAGAAATCCTAGAGAATCTGCTAAATTCACTTATACATAAGAAAAGTCGTTTTTTCATTCTTGGTGATTTTAACATAGATATAAGGAAAGATATACCAATTGTACATACGTTTGTTAATTTATTAAGAGAATATAACTCATATTGTTTGTTCTCAGAAAATACTCGCAAAAGGGCTTGTATTGACAATGCAATTTCTAATTATAGTAGCTGTGTTAGTGATAAGGGAATTATTAAAACATCAATGTCTGATCATGATATACTGTGGCTGAAAATAAACAAGAGTAATATATCTTCTGGGTTGGGTATGAGTCACACTGATCAGTCCTACAGATTGATTACCCAAACATGTATTCATGCATTGAGGGAGAGATTGGTAACCGAAGGATGGGAGGATATCTATAACAAGCACTTAAATGTTGAATGCACTCTGGATTTATTTATTAGAAAGCTTGGCTTCTATTACAACAGCTGTTGCCCCATTAAATGTAAAAACACTAGAATTGGTGGTAAAGGTAAAAATAAAAAATGGTTTACCCCTGAACTTGCTAAGTTAAGAAATTATGTTATTATGCTTAGAGATAGAGCATCTTTGGGTTTAGAACACAGAGCCTCATTTTTAAGAATTAGACTTTACTATAGAAAAGAACTAAAACATGCAAAAATCAAGTATAATGAATCTTATATTCTAAACTCAAACAATAAAGTAAAAGCAGCGTGGCAAGTGATAAAAAGAGAAACAAATTGTAATAATTTTAGAAATAGAGTTACCCCATCCATTTCCCCAGATACATTTAATGACTTTTTTCTAAACTGCGCAAATTCTAATGTTGCTAAGGATAGCCAAGTTAGCGCACTTGACCTGCTCTCTGGCCACCTAGATAGTAGTATAAACAGACCAGTCTTTAGAATGAAGAAACTTAATAGCTCTGATGTATGTAAAATTGTTCAATCTTTGAATTCCTCTAAAAGCGAAGACTTTTATGGGTTTTCTAATTTTTTATTAAAAAATATTGCAGATGTAATTATTAATCCCTTAACTTATATTGTAAATATTATAATTTTCTCAGGTATATTTCCCAATTCTTTAAAAACCTCAAAAACAGTACCCATTTATAAAAAAGATGACAAAAACTGTCCATCTAATTACAGACCAATTTCTCTGGTGCCAGTTATTGGAAAGGTAATTGAGGTGGCAATAAAAAATCAACTGTTATGTTATTTTGATGAACATAACTTATTAAGTACAACTCAGTTTGGGTTTTTACCAGGGAGATGTACAGTCAATGCAGTAGAAGAGCTTGTCAATAAAGTTTTTTATGCTTTTGAAAATAGACTAGTCGTAAGTGCATCACTAATAGATTTATGTAAGGCCTTTGATAATGTGGACCACAATATTGTGGTTCAAAAATTAAAGTTCTATGGCCTTGATAATACTGAGCTCAAACTTATTGAATCATATCTAAGCAATAGAAAACAGATGGTAATAGTCGGTAAGCAGAAATCTGAACTCAAAGAAATTAAATTTGGTGTGCCCCAGGGCTCTGTCCTAGGCCCTTTCCTGTTTTTAGTTGTAATCAATGACTTGCCATGTTATCTAAAAAATACTATTTTATACGCAGATGACTCAAAATTTTTAAGTGTCGATTCAAATCTTTTAAATTCTCAACTAAAAGTCAAAGAGGATGTGGAGAAGGCTAATATTTGGTTCACAGCAAATAACTTAGTAATTAACAATAAAAAATCAGAAAACATCAATTTTAGTCTAAAGATGCCTACCAGCGACTGCACATCAGTCAGACTGTTAGGAATAAATATTGATAGCAAACTCAACTGGAACACTCATACAAACAACATTATAACCAGACTTTCTAGGATAATTTTTCTGATACGTAAGTTAAGATCTTGTGTCAGCCTGAATTTATTATTAACTTCATATTTTGCCTTTTTCCATCCCCTACTTCTTTATAGAGTAAAATTATGGGGCAACAGCCAAGGATCCTCCCAAGTATTTCGATGCCAAAAAAAAGCTGTTAGAGCAATTGTTGGAGTCGGTAGTAGGGAAAGCTGCGGTAGTATTTTCAAGCAGCTTCAAATTTTAACTTTACCTAGTTTGTTTATTTTCTCCAATTTAGTTTATGTAAAGGAAAACTTAACAAGCTTCACTCAACGTCTTGACACTCATAGTTATGGGACCAGAAATCTGGACAAATTAAATTTACCCCAGTTTAGATTGAGTAAAAGTAGTAATAGCCATTTATATCTTCAAATTAAAATGTTTAATAAATTGCCTCTTACAGCCAGAGATGTAACTCTAAGTAAATTTAAGGCAGTAATTAAGGCTTGGCTTATTTCAAAGGCTTTTTACAAAATAGATGATTTCTTGGATCACAACTGTTTAGATTTAATATTTTAGTATGTAAATTTGTGATGTAAAATGTTTTTATGTATGTATAATTGACGAAGTCTATTGTTATATTGTGTTTTAACTTAATGACAAATAAAGTTCTTGATTCTTGATTCTTGAAACTTTTTCTGGTACAAAGTCACATCTCTATTATTGGGCCGGGTTGAAAGCGACATGCATGAGCTCCAGCAGCAGAGGGGAAGTGTTCCACCACTCTGTCTTAAGTTGGTGTGAGGGGCAGTGTTGGGAGTGGGGACAACGGACACAATCAGCTGGTGAAGTTGTGGTGGGTTATGATGCGCTTAGTTCTTCATTTACTTCGCTCCCTTTGTTTGTAGGTTATGTTAAAGTTAAAAGTGGTAGAGAAAATTGCTTAAATTATAAAATTTTATATAATATAGCCATAATCTTGTGTATTTTAATTTTGTAGTTATTATAAATCATGTTGAAATTGAATATTACGTTCTTGTTCGTTCTATCACGACTTATACAGTTAGCAAAGCACACCTTTTAAAATTGCATAAGAAGTAATATGTAAATAAAACATTAATGAAAGTAGTGTTCATAAAACATTAATAAATATTATTTCAGATTGAAGGTAGGACACTGAACATTTAATCAAATTATAAGCATTTCAATAATAAATACATTTAAAACACAATAATATCGCAAATCAAACCATAACATAACCTCAATATAAATCGGAAATGACAAGAAACCGACTACACCAGCTGTCCTCACTCCTATTTCAGGTCCATTTCCCCTTATGCCATGTTCCAGCTGTACTAGATTCCAGTTTCCTCCATGTTCCTTGCCCACCAATGGTCACCTAGCACGATGATATAATATGCGGAGCTTCCCACTGCGTATCCATGACAATGAAATGTTATAGTGGCACGGTGGCACGTGGGTTCAGTGCTGGGAGAAGACTTATGTTCCCTCTCACTTCGAAACTAGCTTCGTCTCTCTTGCACAGGTTCTCTATTAAGGTTGCAATCAAGGCAGCCGAACTGTAGCTAGCTTCTTCCCTAACAAAGTACAAAAAGAGATGGCTAATGAAGTTCAGCCTACAGGCGGCAAACGCTGAAATCCAGTCCTGTATATACTGCTAATATACAGTACTTGGTAAGCTGACATTTGGGTCTGGAGTTATGAGCCACTGGAAGGTGAATTAGTCTGTCCTACAAACATTGACCTTCATACATTTAGTGACTCTCAAGGAGACCAATTCCAGAGATTACGAGGTACTTATTCAAGGGCAAAGAGAATGGCTGCAGCTTTTTTAGGAGAATACACCATATCCCAGGATGTAAGGGTGGGTTTAGGTTCTGAATTTTCTACATGTAAATACACATTTACATTATTTTACTTTCAGATAATATCTATTAATTAATTTAAATCAAAATGAAAATTTCTGCTTGTTTAAAAGTTATTTTTCATGTCGGATTTTTCATGGTAGTTAATTTGTTGAATATTCAAAATGCTTCAATTGTTAAAAAAAACAAAAACTAACAACATTTGTTGATAGATGCAAAAAATCCTGTCACCCTCAGATGTCCACTATAACAGTATAAGTCTGAGCTCCTGCATGCAGACAGGGGACATTTCTGATCCCCTTGCATGTCAATATATTTCCCTGCAGTAGTTTTTAGCTTAGTTAAGATAAATTGCAATGGTACACACACACACACACACATGCACACGCGTACACGCGCACGCGCACACCCACACGCACACGCGCACACACACACACACATAGTTTTTATCTTGAGCGTCTTTTTTTATACTGTTAAAATAAGGAAAACATGTAAATTTTGTATGCTGTATGGGAAAATAAACAATTTTCAATTTTTTATCAATTTTCCTTATCCTACATTTCCATCAAAACTAGGATAATTGTTTATATCTAATATTACACCATATAAATATAAGACAAACGTTAAACAACTACATGTAGTTTAAAATGGACTCTATCAGAGAGTCACGTCTTCTTACAAACTATTACAAATATATACGATTATAACAAAATACACAATTCAAAGAACAATACATGAAAACGTCATCAACTAACACTGCACAGAAAATATTAGTAAAAATAGTTAACTTATCCAACAGTTTATAATTCTTCTAATTCAACAGGTACCGGGGGGGGGGGGGTTGTCAAATGAATCACAAACCACTACACTCACTTGAACATTTCTTCAAGGTGGAAAAATTAAATAATATTAATTGGTAAATGAAAATTTTTAATGTTGCATTTTAACTAATTTTTTTGTTTTTATTGAAGTTTAATCTATTTTGAAACCTGTTTCGATGCAATACTACAACCAAATCTAATAATTAGAATACTATTTGATGTTCTACAAAATATACTTTCTACGATACCTGAGAGAAAAGCAGAGTCTCCCTTGGTAAAAACATCGTGCACCACCTTTTTTTTCGACTCCTTCTCATTCACATAACCTAAAAATGCCCTGGCAGGATTTGTCGGAATGATCTTCCCAATGAACACACCAGGTTCGCCTGAAAAAAAAAATATATATATATTAATTATATAAACACTATTAAAAATGAATAATTCTTTTAACAAAATTAAGTCGGTAATAAAACTATTTTAAGTATTATTTATCATAAACATACTTAGTATCGAATTTACATAGTATGTGGCTATAAAAAAATATGAAATTAAATTTTAAAATTACAAAACTAAAAATGTACACAATAAGCACAAGAGCACATCTTGCTGTGGCAGACTAAGTCATTACAACCTTAAAAAACGTAAGAACATCGCCTGCCTTCTTAAGAACATCTTCAGAATTTATTGATTTACTTTTCATATATCAGTTTGTTTTATTTGCCCATACTTCATCTTCATTTATAATATTATAGACTTATTCAATTTAAGTTGGCGAATTTGTTAGATTTAGATTTTATTTTTTGTCAGTGAAGAATTTTGTCAATATATTTTTACAATTAAAATATATTCATTATTAAATAACTAACGACCAATTGTTTATGTAAATGAATGAGACAAATATCAATTCAAACCTAGTTGACAATGGACTGCCGTATACTTTTTCCTCCATTATAAACTATAATTTTTTATTTAAATTTGCATACAAACAGATGTTAAAACATCCATTCTACAAATGTTTTTAATCACAAATATTTATATAACCTGACCTTTAACTTGATTTAACGTACGACACGACTGATGACGACCTTATCAGATTGAAATACTATGGGACACCCCTGCATGCTTCACGTACCACCCCCGTCACTCACTGCGTTCGTCACACCTCGGCCTTTGGCCTCAGGCTGTGATTTTAGACTACAAATATTAGTTTGTTAAATATATAAAGTAAAATTACAATATTAAGATTATTTTCAGTATTTCACTCACATTACTTGTGTCGGTACTTATTTATTTGCATAATCACCCAAAGATATTACTTAGGCTTTTTCAAACACGTTAATTTCATTTGTTTTTGTTCAACAGATAAAGATTAATTACATAAATAAAATAACTGCATTAGATTACCAAAGAAATCTTCCAAGGAGTGGAGCCCTACAATCGCATGTTAATAAAACCATGCTTACAACCTTCCCTGATTTAACATTAAGAAAGATCTAAACTCCTCAATATTACAAACACTTTTGTTTATATTCCAACAGGTGTAGAAACTTTTTTGGAAATCATTATTTACATTTGACAGCTGTTACTTTTAGATTCACTCCATGATTTTCTTATGGCCGAAAAACATACTTCGAGGGCTTCTCATACCCTTCAGGTTGAAAATATTGAAGAATTATGACATTATTTCATAACTACGAACAGAGGCATATTTTTTGACTCCTCAACTGTTTATTGATGATTGGTCAAGAAATAAGGGAGGAGTTGCATTGACAAAAAAAAGGATTCTCGTATTATATATAAGGATTAATGGACCTTTTCTGTTAATTCACTAACACTGCTTTTTCTGTTACTTTATTACCATTACTTTTTTTATCACAATTACGGTTAGGTCAGGTTAGGTTTGGTTAGGTGGCTATTAAAATTGATTACAAACTGGTGATTGACTTACTGCCAAATGCACTATCTGTGTGTAAGTTTTTCGAAAGCGATAAGATAATGCCAGCGATATCGGATTCCTAATGAATAGGAATACCACAGTGGACGTAAAAATGATTGGGGAACAGTTTTTAGATCAATAGAATTTTTATCACGTGGAAGTGAATTAACGGAAACAAAAAGAAAGTAGTGGTTACTTTGAATTAAAAATCATTACTTTGATAGTTAATCATGGGTTATTCTATTCATTAAACTTTATTTTGTGAATTATTATTGATTCTAGTGGAAAAGTAGTCATGAGTTAAATTTCTCCAAACTGAAATTCCATTTTCATGAAATATTTACAAGCAAAGAATAAAATTGAATAACGAATACAATCATTGACTATGGAAACAGACAGTCCAAGGCAATGCATTTTCCCGTTGATGCGGCGAGCTTATGTTGCTATCCAACGGTGATTTGTTCCAAATAAGCACTCGGACGACTGTTTAGCGTACTATTAGCTCAGGTATTTAGCGTATACTATTAGCTCTGGTATTAGTCACCTCAGCGTGTGCTGTAAAGACAGAGATAGGGATGAAGAGAGTTAGAGAGAGGACTAGTGCTACCAGTGAAAACCGAACGAACTAGAGTAGAGCTTTGTTATCCGACATCGTGTTATCCGACATTCCGTTTTAATCAAAGCACTCATCTCAAAAAAATGTCTATAGTAGAAGTTGACTGAAAATAATATAATGTAATATTGTTCTGAAATGACGAAATGTGTATACCTGGTAATGTTTTATAATAACTGGATTTTTTTTTTTTAAAGAAACTACAAAAGTATCATCTGGTTTTCTTGCTTACTGTACTTGAGTTTATGTTGATCGGCAACGTGTGAGCAGACTAAATCACGTTTGTCAATATGTTGAGTGTATGGTATTTTTAAGACAGACGGCGCTTCTAGAGAGGGGGAATAGCGAACGTGTGATTCAGTAGTTTTCTAACAGGTGACACTACTTTGTTGTAATAGTTTACAGTATTTGGTACTGTACAGTATTTTGATAGGGTAATGTATTAGGATAATTTGTTTTTAAAACATTTTCACAATAAATTAATTGTTTTTGTTATAAAAACTGAATAGGAGTTATTGTTCCTTCGGTTTTGTAGTGTAAATTCGCAATAAAATTTATTTATTAGTATAATTTAGAGTTTGTACAATCATCACTTATTATCCGACATTTTTACTAATTTGACGTCATCACAGCCCATTTACCTCAGATAGGTCAGGCTGTACTGTCATTTCATAGAACAGAAAATCCGGCTTTACGGGACCCGTATGAGTAAGCAATCTTCTTGTTCTTATACTCAATGATATCATGCTTTGGCCGATATGATAGGGCACGAAAATTAACCCTAAACTAAAAATAATGTTTTAAATGTTACGTTATTTGATTGTGAAGAAACTTGTTTATGATGAAAAATTCCATGTGTTCATTTAAAGAACTCCTTCCAAAGGACATTATAAAAAGAGTAACTGCTCTACCACCCTAAAACAATTCAGGACTTGCCCTAACGTGAAAATCAGTTTTGATAGATAGGGTTTTCCATCTAAAGTAAACCAACCAACTACAGATCACTGACCAGGCTGGCAGGTGATACAAAGGCCTTTCTCATTGCGAATGGGTTCTCCAGTCTTCTGGTCCACCTTGATGATTGAAATGGGGTAGATAGACGGAACCATTCTTGAGACGAACCCAATGGCGCCCTCTTTGTTGTCAATGTTTGCTGAAACAGATGTCAAAGGTGTTGACAATAGTCATTTTATTAGAGAAGATCACAATAATTTATAATTTACTTTATTTTTCACTCTCAGCTAAGAATTAATTACAATACAGTCTAACATTTATAACCATAATATTTGTACATTTATTACTTATATAAATTTGTACTTAAATTTTTTTAACTAAACATTTTTAAATAACAATGATTTAGAGCTATTTCCGAGTTATATTTAAAAAGTTGACTCCCAATACATTAAAAAGAAGCTTGCTGTACCATTTATAATCATACAATTAATTATTGAATGCTGATTAAAAATCTACCAACTGTGCAAAAATATGATTACGGTTTAATACATACAATTTCACTAGGTTATTATAAATACATAGAGTATAAATTATTAGTTGAGTTAAACATTACTTTATTTCAAGTGGTGATGACCATCCCCCCTACCCACACATGTTCATTGGAATGATACCATGTAAAGATAATATAATTTGAGTTTAAAAAATACATACATTGTTGTGAGTTCTAATGAAATAAATAAAGAAAGTATTTAACCTGTGGTGATAAGTATATTCACTCTTAGTGGTAGTGGTATTTTTCAAGGGTTGTAAGCATTTAGTTAGAACATCGGTAAAAAATATAAACTTATTGTAAATTAATAAATCTTTTTATAAATGAAATTATTAAAATTATAATGGAGAATATTATAATACACGATTAATTGAAATGCTTGGCTGTTTTGTAGGAAGAAATATAGGCTAGTTTTAAACACAAAAAAACCTTTTTTTTTTCATTTTATCCTTCAAAATTGTCACAGTCAAAAACTTTCTTTAGAATCACTAAATAATACAATTTTCAAAATATACAAAAGATTCAAAATGTTATGAATAACAAGAGTTTATACATTTTTTAACGCATAATTTACACTCTAAAACTTTACACAAGCATTTACAAACAACTAACACAGATGTAGCGGAAACTGGCAGCAACTACAGCTGACATAAAAAATTGTGATTTTATTCTGTTCCTCGAATCTACATTGCATATAACTGCTGGGCATCATGCTTATACTTTCTTTGTTAGTCGTAGCTGATATAATTTATTTGGAATAAAACTTATTCATTCAATCAATGAAATAAACCCTATGTCTGATATTCATAAAAAAACAAATTGAACTAGATTGGTGAAAAGAGTATGAAATTCACGAAGTTTTAAAATAGCAATGGTTAAATGTTGCTAAAAACATTTGACCATCAGAGTGTGACGTCTATCACTTGGAGGGTTAATGTTATCTTACAAAAAATTTAAATAATATAATTTCTGAAGTTTTCCAAAGCAGTTATTATTATTGCCATCCAACCAAGTATTTATATTTTGCTGATATTTGAGATGCCATTAGAAAGTTTTTGAATATACAATCTGTAATTTTTGCTCAACTTTCATTCTTGTAAAAAATGAGAAAACATTCAAAATGTAGTTTTTTTACTGATATTAAAACGAAAGGTTAATTAATTAGACTTTGTTGTGATACTAAAATATTAGAGCATCAAAACAGAGATTACAACAATCAGCTGATTACAGAACAGGGTTAAAAGTTCATTATACAGGAAGTGGTGCAATATCTTTACAGAATCCATTAACAAACTATTCACATCTTTAAATCATCTTTCCTGCAATCTACATGACATGTTATTTGTCATCAAATTATTCTAATAAATAATTGGCCACTTGTAGATTACATGATCCCAATTACACAGTTACAAATAAATGTTTACATATTTCTAGATTAAGCTAAAATTTAGAACTTTCAGCTAAAAGCTAAAATTTTAATAATGAAATACAAATTATAATGACAGGACAAATACTTAGGTCACTAACCAGGACTAATAATGTAAATAACATTAAATAAGTCCATTGTAAGTAGAAAACAGGTGTAGTATCAAACCATATTTAGTTTTATACATGTGTATCATAACTTCTATATATCCTTAAAATGTAATAAACAAATTTAATTATGTACACTAATTTTAGGTTAGGTTAAAGGGCACTAGGCCAGTAATTAGTATATTAGAGAGATAGGTTAAAGGTAAGTTAAAGTTAAGGTAAGTTAAAGGTTAAGATAAGTTTGCTGATGTCCTATCTCTCTAATATACTAATTATGTACACTAATTTATCATAGTGCTTTAAATTATAAAGTTGGCGAGAGTAGTAGTTCAATAATACGTCATATAAATTAAGCAATTGGTTACCATACAATTCAAATACAGCTGCCAACTGTGTATTCTAATTAAGTGTCATTAGCCATCAAGTTAATTGAGTGAGTTGTAAAACTTGGTTAGAATGTTCAGTAAGGCAACAGTAACTCAGTCCTTTATGACTTGTGAATAACTGTATCAACCACAACAATCCTTTACTTCAATAGCATTTTTTCTTTGAAATATAAATTCAATAAATAATAATAATAACACCAACAGAAAGATTACAAGGTTTAAACGAAATAATTTTAAGTAATATATAATTAATTAAAAAATATATGTGTTGAAAATCCAATTAGATGTTTTTAAATTTGTGACAAAATAGTGTGAGTCTGGGCTTCAAGAGTGGGTATACTATCTCCACACCACTTGAAAGATGATTATTAAATAACAGATAACATTTCAAGAGGCTTGAGATTTAATAAAAAATGTTTACTAAAAATCTGGAAGTTTACTTCAAGTACGAGTTCTTTTATTTGTGTGACTTTGTGGATTATTCATATTTTTTAAACTTTTCTTATTTCTTTCAGCATATTAAGGTGTACACTTCCTGTCACAACATGTTGGTTAAGTGGAGTCAATAGAATTAGACGTGAAATAGAAGTATAGTAAACCTCGTTTTATCCGGACTAATTTGGCAGTATCCTGATCCGGATACAAAAAGACAAGATAATTGGGTAAACATCAGTAAGACGCCTACATGGTACAAAAGGCAATGTACGTTTCACAGTGGTGCGTGGACAGTCCGGTCTTGATTCATTTGCGTGAGAATATTCTGGGAACTGAAACGCCCGATAAAAATACGTCACCATTGCTAAACTTGACCAAAGTCAGTGTGTTTATATAAAGGAACAGTACTATAACCTTAAATGTTTACATATGCAACTCAGCGGCAACTAATAAACAATAAAAAGCGTGCAACATGAAAGCTAGCGCTCCTTGTGGATCACCCTAGAACAAATCCAAATACAATACAGTACATACAGTTTGCTGTATACGGGGGGGGCCATGCCTGTATGTGTGGATTTCTATGATATTACACAAGCCATGCGACTATGATGAGTTTCCTGCCATGAGAGAACGATGTTTAATGTTTATTACAGCGGTGTAACAACTTAAGAAAACAAATATTCACCGTCCATCGGATCGGTCAGCTGATCCGTATAAACCAGAATACAGATAATTTGGGTCCGCATAAAACTAGGCATACTGTACTCTAATCACAAAATCTGCTGGAGTCAATTCCAATTTAAGTATGGGGAAACCTCAGAATAACACTGTCATAAAATTTACCTTGTCAATAACAAGTAAGAAAGACCATCGAAAGTCTGCCTTGATAGACCTACCCACCCAATGTAGGCCACTGATACACTGTACATGTATGGGTGGGCAGGAGGATCAATACCACTGTGCCTCACCCAATCAACATATGTCTTTAGAGGCCTCCCACCTGTTCAATATATGTTTTGATGGTATATCCTTTGTTATTGCCTAAAAACCCCATTTACATTTATTGTACTTAGTAAAAATAATATGAACTGCTGTTTTAATTTATTTTGCGTTTTTTAAACACACCCTTTAGCCAATACAACCAACCAAAACTATTGATGGGGCTCCTTTCAATGAGCCCTGCACAATCTGTACAGAAAGCCTCTACTGAACCTCACAACTCAACCCCTAATGAAGAATAGCAACCTTGAAACATCTCATCATTACATAATAAATATACTTTGTATGGCTTTCAAATCCACCTAGCAAAATATAAGGAGGAATGAAAAATAAAAAATCAGATGGAAAATGGTAACTCTCCCGTCACAGAGTTAAGTCCAGGTTTCGCAACCATACAACATCTGCTCCTCCATTTAATAAAGATCCTCCTGAAAGTAACGCAATAGGCAATTATTAACTATGTAATCCATAATTCGACTTCGTAATCACTTGACTGATCATTTGCAATGCCGCACTAATATTTCCAGTAATTGCATTTTCTTACAGTGTGAAAGCGCTCATTCCACTTCATACGATGAAGGTTCATTCCCAGATAGGACAGTCATAAGGTCTGATTACAGAAACTTGATTCAACCGTCAAGTTAATGCACAGTTTGTTTTTGGCAAAAATTTTTTTGAAATCAACTGGGAAGCTAGTCAAAGAAGTGGTTTTCTAGATTTAAGTTGCCCAGAACGTTGAGGGATAATTTTTACTTGTTGTCTCAAAAATAAACATTAATATCTATTTAATTAAGTGATCAACGTTGTACACACCTATATTTGCTTTATTTTAATTTCACTACTACTATATTTTGAAGATTTACAGACCTGCACACATGACAATCCATGGTATAAACTCTTTGCTTTAAGTAGTACTTTGTTATTTGCAGCTAAGTAGTAAATTGTATTTTTAATTAATTGGATTTCAATACTTTTGTAATTCATTGGATTTATTTTAGTTGTATACAATTTTTGATCGTTATTTTTACTTTTCCTTGGAGTATATTAAGGAATATTTTTCAAATTATTGTTGTTTATTCTGTTACAAGTACTCTTTAAATTAAACATTTTTAATAATTCCACAATTTTTAAATTTTGATTTATGCATTTTCGCCAGTTAAGGTACCTTCAGATCATGATAACCAAATCTGAAGATGCCGTAACTGGCGAAAATGCATTAATAAAATATTAAAAATTGTAGAATTATTAAAAATGTTTAATTTAAATACATTGAAATTCTACCAAATAAAGAAACAAGTACTATTTCTCCCACAAATTTTGAATAACAAACTGTGGGGGTGGGGGGGGGGGAATTATATGTATCCTAGATAGTAAAGTTTTTTTTTAATACTACTATTTTGATTCTATTTGTGGGATTAATTTAATTAATTGATTAAATTAATATTTTAACTGAATGACTGCAATTTGAAATTTTTGTTACGATATCCAGTTTAATGTTGTAAATTCAATGGCAGTGTCGTTGAAATGATAAATAAATAAACAATTTCATAAGTCCTAAAAGTAGTCAGAATCATGTCCATAAGACTTACCAATGTTGGCATTTCCTTCTGTGGCACCGTAAAACTCAGCCACCTTTGGAATGTTGAACCTCTGAACAAACTGCTTCCATATCTGCGGCCTTAAACCATTGCCAAAAATCATCCGCAATTTGTGCTGTTTATCCTCAGGTCGGGGAGGGGTGGACAGAAGGTATCGGCACATTTCTCCGATGTACTGACCTAC
The DNA here is from genome assembly GCA_035578905.1 of Stictocephala bisonia. Classification (NCBI taxonomy): domain Eukaryota; kingdom Metazoa; phylum Arthropoda; class Insecta; order Hemiptera; family Membracidae; genus Stictocephala; species Stictocephala bisonia. The sequence continues at coordinate 119,786 of JAQJVL010000337.1, read as the reverse complement.
CTGAACATTACCAATCACAATAAGATTGATGCAGGTTAGTTTTTTTAAAGAACTACAATCACAAGTGTTAGTCACTTTTTTTTACAATAAAAAAAAAAAAACAAAGTTTTTAGGTATGACCAAATTTTGTAAAGCATTATATTTACACAATAGCAGTCATAATACAGAATGACTACTTTATTTCAAACATTACTAAAAACAATATGAACTGCTAGTTAAGTAATGTTATGCATTTAAAAATTTCATTTGATAGAGGGTTAATTGAACAGACAGACTTAATCTAGGTTGACTGTGGATGAAATAATTTATCTTTATACTAATGACTTTTTCTTCCTCTTAAAAAAAAAAATGAGTTGTTGACCTCTTAAATTTTAGGAGCAATATCTTTTAAATAATAGTTTTTTTTTCTTATCTTTGTAATTTTATATGGCAATAGTCTATTTTAAATTGGAATTTGTTCTGTATGGTAGCAGAAATAGGGCATCAGCAAACTAGACTGAGGAGACATGTCCATCAACACAAAAAAGAAATATATAAAAGATACTTCGCAGTATATGTTCTTGTATTTCTGTTAGTGATTAGTCTTGTCTTTTAGTTAAGTTTGCTGTTGCCCTATCTCTGCTTTTATATTCATTTCTGACCAAGGCTAACCTCAATAGTATGTGTGAAATAACGAGTGATTCCTGTGGTTTGAAAATGGTAAATTTGGTTTACTGAAATTGATTGCTAAAATATAACCCATAAATTATTTGTAAACAATCAAAAATAGTAAAGCATATCACTTTACACACTCTAAATGAACCATTTATATAATGATTAATCAAACATTTTTCGACCAATTCTTTTATCAAGATCGTTACAGTTCCTGGTCAGGGATAGCAAAAACGGTTTTTGTAATAACACTCTCCGTAATCCAGAATACATAACATAGCTAGCTTTCAAAAGTATTCATTATTAATTTCTAAGACGCCGATTGTAGAGATATGGGCGAATATGAGATGAGGAGTAAATGAGAGTGATGAGTGAAGATGAACAAGTGTAGTGTTACTATCTGAGTTCGACTTAGCTCAGAAAGTAAAATTAATTATGACATGTTCATAAAGAACCGAACTACCTATTTTCTAGTCAAGATGGTTTTTAAACTTGTCTTCAAGTACACATTACGATTATGAAACGTTAACTAACCAACTATATTTAGCATTACACAATATATGAAAATAATGAATAATGAATAAAATAATGAATAATTATAACTTCATGGATTATTTTTGTTCAATATTAAATAAAACAAACATATGACATTAAAAAATATCAACACAAAGCAAGCAAAAATTGATTAACTACACTATTCAAGACACCTTACTGATTTTATCATTGAACATTAAATTTATGCTAATATTTCAACATAAATTAACTATTTACAGATCAGGTTATCTAACTAACTAACATTAACTAACATACAGATCAGGTAAGTACCTTGAAAATCATATCTACAAAAATTTTTTTAACTTAGGATTAACACAATCGTAAGCCTCTTCTGTTTCATACTATCATGTGATACTATGCAACAAACAACAAGGATAATGTGATTAACAACAAGTCATAATATTTTATCTGAAAAATCAGTATAAAACTAGTTAAAAACAACTAAAACAGAAAAAATGTGATATGCTATATATACTCTACCGTGCAGTTGTATTTGACAATATCAGCAAAGTAATTGGAAGCTGAAAATTTATTGCGAATGACCACGCAGCTACCATAGACGAGGGCTTGACCAACAGCCATGGTGCCACCTGCGGTGTGGTACAGGGGAAGGGGTGTGTAGTAACGATCCGAATTGCTAAACCCTACTTGGTAATGGATTGCACCCGCAAGGAACACAAATCTACAACAAGATAAAATAATCTCTATATTAAATCATATACTAAGGAAATCACAACACACTTTTGATATAAAATATGTTAGAAACTTGAAAATTAACACCTTGGCCTATATGAACTTTGAACCCAAATCACACAAAAATTCAAACAGCGTTTTTAGTTTTATAATCTTTATAGGTTTTAAAAAGGAATTTTTTATTTAATCTTCTCCAAAACTACAACAGTAAAATGATTAAAAATCAGTACTTTCATAGAACTGATAAACATGCACCTTAATGATTTACATCTTAGAAACTGAATAATTTTATATATTGGCAGTAAAAAAACTAAAACTATTGAAAATATTAAAGTCCTAACTTTGAGGTTAGGTGAGAGAGGACTTTATAGTAAACTCGCCTCAATAGTAAAATCTATTTATATTTCACTAAACATAATCAATATGGAAAGTCAAAGTTATTCTTTTATGAATTTGAATTAAGTGTTTTATTCATGCTTCAGAAAAATTAAATTTATGGGCTTAAACGTTTGGGCATAAGTACGGTGATATTGGCCCACCCACTCGCCCATACACGTACGGTAATGTTGGCCAAACCACCCGCCGATAGACGTATGGTGATATTGAACCACCCACCCGCCGATACACATACGGTGATATTGGCCCACCCATCCGCCCATACACGTACGGTGATATTGGCCCACCCTACCGCCAATACATGTACGGTGATATTGGCCCACCCACCCGCCAATACACGTACGGTGATATTGGCCCAACAACTCGCCAATACACGTACGGTGATGTTGGCCCAACCACCCGCCAATACACGTATGGTGATTTTGGACAAAATTAAATTCTAATGTCTCAAAACCCAAAATAATCCAGTATTCAATGAAAACAATGTTGCAAAACTTGCTCTCAAAACAAGGTATCAAATTTAAAATTTGCATGCTCAGAATCAATATACATATGGAAAGAAATCACAAATTACAAGTTTCTTTGCCTTGAATCTAAATATATAAAGAAAACATAAATGTGAATGATTATCAGGCTTACATAAATGATTTACTAATGACATTTAATACAATTAATGATTTTCTCTTTTTGAATAATTGTTTTATACTGATTAAGTGGTTGCGTTTATCACTATTCTTTCTTTTATTTAAGAAAAATACAGCAGGTGCCGGTTATACCACCCAGAAGTGCCGCAAGTTTGTCATGATTCCACGAAGATGACCAAAGTAAAGAGGTTCCAACATCTGAGGAAGCATTTTAAGTTCTAGAGACCGTAATGACTTGGGAGGAGAACTTAGATTCATTACACTAAAATTATTGCAGCTGAGTAAAAACTACAATTTTAAAATAAAAGTTTTGTATCAAACAAAAGAAAAAAAATACTGATTTCTTTAAAATTTTGATAATTTATATATCAATTTTTCAAATAAACTATTTTTATATTTCTATACTGATGTGTTTACTGTTGCAATACAATTTACGTTAAACATGGACTCTTCCTTGTTAAAGTAGGCCTACTACAATAGTCTACTGTCCAGCTAAAACTACTGTGTATGTACATTATTATTTTTGTTGCTTTACTGTAAAATAAAATAATTGGCGTAGTTATTGATTTTAGTATTTTCATCCCTTGTGTGACCTTTTCCAATTTTATCTTTAATAATGTTGTGCATTACATAAAGAACACATTCCCTGCTCTGAATGATAGTGATGCAGCACACGCGCATTATGGCGTTTTAACTTAAGAGGTCATTTACATTTCTTTGAACTCATTTATGTTGTACCTATGCTGCATTCTTTTATACCGTGGATTGCCCTATAACACGGGTTTAATGTAACTGCGCCCATTGTACCACTGATGGGCGTGTTATAACAAGCACCTACTGTAGTTGTAATCTGCTATTAGAAACATTTGTCATTAAATATCTTATATAGTAGAGTATGATGTAGCAATTGATATTGGTTTGACGAATTTGAAACATAGGTATAAGTACTAATCCATTAATAACTTGTCTAACTCTTTTTTCATGTATCACTGTCAGTTGGTGGATGAGTCATAAAGGTGTTAAGGTTTAGCATGTACGTTGGATTGATGAGAAGCTAAATAAGTGCATATGTTTAAGGGTTAAACAGGTAAATACCTGCAGTGGGTGATTACTGCGGCTTTAGGAAGACCTGTTGTTCCAGAGGTGTAGATATACAGTAACTTATCATTGAAAGACACTTTAGTATTCGGTGAGGGCGGTGAAGCTGAAGCATCCTTCATTAGTGCTTCTAGGTTAATTTCTTTCTCACCTACGCTTGTGCGTGCCATGCTGCTCCAGTTGTAGAGGCGTACATTATTTAGCGACGATGATATTTCTCGTACAGCTGAAATAAAAATATTTAGTAACAATAGACATAACATTTGATATATTTTAATAACTGTAGTTTAATTCTTCTATACAGTTCATGTAATTGGACAAACGAAGCAAAGTCTCTTTTATAACTCAACTGTTAGGCATTTCATCAGTGTGTTTCCTTGCTTATTTAAAGATTAGGAGCCAAACACTTCTAATCAAAAAGTTAATATCATGCAATGAAAGTTCAATTTTAATAAAACTCAACACAGTCTACTTTGTTACAAATCGTACTACTACATGAATAAAATACCTTCAGCATATATGGAGGAAAAAATGAATCCATGACAGGATGAGACATTGACAGAATGTGACAAAGACGACTGTCGTAGATTTGTGTTTATTAGCGCTGTTATAACACCAAGTTTAGACAGTCCAAGCCAGAAACACACAAACTCTGGCCGGTTCTCCATCATAAGTGCAACAGAATCTCCATTCTTAAATCCATGAGCTTTGAAAACATTGGCCACTTTATTGCTAAATTCTTCAACCTGGAAAATAATTTATAAATAAGATATATAATACTAACAGATCTTAAGTAAGAGTTATTTTAATGATAGGTAATACATTACACATAAAATAAAATTTTAATTTGGCGATTTATAAATTATACCCATTTATAAACCCATACATATGCAGTGGAAGTGCATAAAATTACTTTAAAGTAATTACCACTCATACACGTACAGTGGTATTGACCCACTCGGCCACCCACACACGTACAGTGGTATTGACCCACTCGGCCACCCATACAAGTACAGTGATATTAACCCACCCACCCACACACGTACAGTAGTAGTAGTAGTACACTGTCAGGCCTCTGCCTGGCCTCTGCCTGGCCTCTGTCTGGTCTCTGTCTAGTCTCTGTCTGGTCTCTGTATGGTCTCTGTCTGGTCTCTGTCTGAATACCATTGAGACCAGACCCATATACGTACAGTGGTCAATACCACTGTACGTATATGGGTGGGTGGGTGGGTCAATACCACTGTACATATATCGTTGGGCGGGTGGATCAATACCACTGTACGTATATGGGTGGGCGGGTGGGATTTAGATTTGAACAATTATACCCTGCTTCACTTGAATCAAAGTTACAATATATTGTTAATTTTTACATATAACATATAATATTTTTACATGGCACATCTGAATCTCAACTATTAACTTATATCAGACCTACCCACCCACCCATTCACGTACAGAGGTAACGACCCACCCGCCCTCCCATACACGTACAGAGGCAATGACCCACCCACACACCCATACACGTACAGAAGCAATGACCCACCCACCCATCCATTCACGTACAGAGGCAATGATACACCCGCCCACCCATTCACGTACAGTAGCAATGACCAGACCACTCAGTGTCTCACTGTCACCAATACCACTCTATGTGTATGGGTGGGCGGGCGGATCAATACTACCGTATGTGTATGGGTGGTCGGGTGTTAGCTCACAATTTATGTATGGCTCTATTGCATTAGGCTTTGAGCCATTTAAAAATTAATCAACGAGTTTGGTCTCTGTCTGGTCTCTGTCAGTACCACTGCACGAGTATGGGTTAGCAGGTGGGTCAGTACCACTGTACGAGTATGGGTGAGCAGGTGGGTCAGTACCACTGTACGAGTATGGGCGGGCGGGTGGGTTAGTACCACCGTACGTGTATGGGAGGGCGGGTGGGTTAGTACCACCGTATGTGTATGGGTGGGTGGGTGGGTTAGTACCACCGTACGTGTATGGGAGGGCGGGTGGGTTAGTACTACCGTACGTTTATGGGAGGGCGGGTGGGTTAGTACTACCGTACGTTTATGGGAGGGCGGGTGGGTTAGTACCACCGTACGTGTATGGATGGGCGGGTGGGTCAATACCACTGTACATGTATGGGTGGGCAGGTGGGTTAATACCACCGTACGTGTATGGATGGGCGGGTAGGTCAATACCACCGTAAATTAAGAGTTTCACTCTGCAGTTTTTGTGTAATATTTAATGTCTGTTTAATGATTGTAACCAAAATAAATGATTGTAAACCGAGCAAAATAAATAACAATATTATTACACTGTGCTATGCTTAGAATAAGGATTATAAGGATCTTTTAAAATTAACATTTACTATTTTATTCTTACCCTTTTACAAAAGTAATAATTCAAGTTCTTTCTTGTAGTCTATCATGAATGAGGCATTTTAAAGTAAGTACAGTTTTAGAATTTCACCGTTGTAGTGCTACAGTCAGTGTTCGGTTCATGCATGCTGTACAGTATACCGCTATCTATTGCCAAGCCGCAGCTGCCGTTACGGATCCATTTATTTTATTTATTTATTTATTTAATTTCATGCAACAATACAGGCATAGACCCAATTACATTGGAGCAAAACATTTTAACATTTTCAACCCAATAAATATTTCATTCAACCAGCCAGTCTACACACTATTAAACAAATTAATAAACAAGCATTACATATTTACAAGTTATAAGGCCCAAGAACTTGATAAATATTTTATAAATATACAATAAATAGTTAATAAATAAATATGCAATAAATAGGTAATAAATACTAATCAATATGAACTAGATAGTTAACATACAATAAATAGGTAACAAATAATAATTAATATGAAATAAATAGTTAACAAATATACAATAAATAGTTAATAAATATGCAATAAATAGGTAACAAATATAATAAATATGTAAAATATAATAATAAATATAAATAAATAGTTGACAGGTATACAATGAATAACTAATAAATATAAATAGGTAATAATTTATAGAACATAATTTAAATAGATTTGCACAAAATATTTAAAACTAAAAAAAAAAAACAACACAACATGAACAATAATATTAATTAATTGAGGATTTATATTACAGAATCGGAAAAGAAAAGTTAAAAAAAAACTTAATTCTATCGTAAAAAGTGACTCGTTGCAAATAAAAATAAAAAAAGTCTATTTTCATAAAAATTGTGTTTTCAGGTACATTTCACATTTTACTTTAAACATATTAATGGAATCACAAAAACATCCATTTTCCCTCCACCCGAAAGCATCATGTTATAAGTTCTCATCATCCGGAGCAAAGGCGAGGACTCGTGCGCTACCGTTCGTACCTGTGGCAGATCAAACAGAAGTTTGCCCCTGCTGTTAAAATTAGGGACCCTAAAGCAGAGACACTCTAAACAGGCAGAACTGTCCATCCGCCCCCGCACCAAGCCCTGCAGGTACACCTGTTCCATCACAGCCCTCCTCAGGCATAGACTCTTAAACCCAAAGAGACCCATCAGCTCATTGTAAGGAACTAAGTAGGTATAAATATTAAAACACTTAAATCTTTTTTGAATTCTTTCTATGGCGTCTTTGTAAACAGCATGAGTTGGATTCCACACAACTACTGCACTTTCCAGTCTCGACCTGACCAATGCTCTATACAGTGTAATTAACGTTTTTACATTTTTTAAATTGATTCCTTGTCGAATTATGAATCCCAACATGCGGCTGGCTGATGAAATGCAATGGGTCACGTGCGTTTGAAAAGTTAAATTACAATCTATATAACACCCAGGTCTTGAATCAATTCAACCTTAGAAATTAACTGACCGTTTAAGTAATAGTTATTAGTAAAAATATATTTTTTAGATCGACTAAATGTCATAGCATGGCATTTAGAAATATTAAAAATTAAAATGCATCTTATTACTAACTCCCCATTCATACACCCTGTCTATATCATCCTGTAGCTTAATAGAATCAGACTGGCTTGAAATGTACTGAAATATTTTAAGATCATCGGCGAATAGCAAACATTTTGCAGAGACAACATGTTGACATAAGTCATTAATCATAATCGTAAATAAACATGGCCCCAAGTTTGACCCTTGAGGTACTCCAGACTGCACAGTAAAAGTAGATGACACATGACCTTTGTAGACTACATACTGCTTTCTGTTAATTAGAAATGATGTAAAAAAATTAATTAATTTTTCCAACAATCCATAGTAGTGAAGTTTCTTTAGTAAAATAAGATGATCCACCTTGTCAAAGGCCTTGGCCAGGTCGAGAAATACGGCATCTGTCTGGGTCGCTGAGTCCAAACCTGAGGAGACATAATGTGTAAAATATGTTAAATTGGTATTAACAGATCGACCAGGTACAAACCCATGCTGATTGAAAGAAAGATATTTCTTGAAGTGATAAAAAATGTTTTTGTGAATAATTATTTCAAAAACTTTCGCTTGGACAGATAAAATAGCCACAGGTCTATGGTTAATGATTTGACTTTCTTTTCCACTCTTAAAATTTAAAATTTAATATAGGTGTAATTTTAGTTACTTTCCACTTTTCTGGAAAAATACCTGTTTTTAAACTTAAATTAAATAGCAAAGTTAGTGGTTTAGTTAGAATATCAATGCATCCTTTAAACAAATACTGTGGTAAATAATCTGGACCTGTGGTTGGTTTTGACTTGAGTTTCCTGATGGCACGATGGACATCCAGCTCAGTAACCCGGTCCAAGGACAGATGTAACAACCCCGCCATGGAGAGCTCCTCCATAGCTAGCTCTGCCTTAGGTTCTACCATATAACCATTGTACACACTACTAAAATACTGTTCAAAGGCATTAGAAATATCTTTACCATTGCTTATTTGACTTCCACTATACTCCATTACTAACATATTATTTTTTACAGTATTTTTGCTTTTCAAAAATTGCCAAAATTGCTTACTGTCACAATTAATTTGGTTTTCAATATTGTGGACATATTTACTGTATGCAATCTTAACATCTTTTTTTATAAGAGATCTCAAATGTTTAAAATTTTCAAAATCCTCCTGCTTACCAAATTTTTTAAAACTTTTACGAAATGTTTCTTTTAATTTAATGTTGAAAATTATTGTCTTTGTAAACCAAGATGGATATTTGGGTTGTTTGCGTTTCTTTTTGGGACAAGTTTCATTAAGAACTTTATATACTTTTTCATAAAACAAATCTACACCTTTATTAATATTTGAAATTGTACTGAGTTGATCCCAGTCCACTTCTGCTAAACTACGATAAAGTTTAAGGAAGTCAGCCTTATAGAAACAGTATCCTGGCGCTCCGTCTAATCTCGACCGACAAGACAACGGAGCGCTGATAACAGTCCCCACCTCTATCGCCGGATGATAAGAGTCCTCACTGACCAGAGGGTCATTACATCGTACTACTGCAGTTTCTTCAATATTTGTAATAACCAAATCTAAAGTTTTGTTCTGAAAGTTACAAACACTGTTTTTTAAACTTAAATTCTGTTCATTCAAAAATACAAACAACTCTTAACACAATGCATCTCCACTTGTTAAATCATAGTTAACTCCATAAATATGCAAATTAAAATCCCCCAAAATCATTACACTACAGTTATTAGTTAAATTTAATTTGTACAAACTTTCGTAAAACATTTGATACGTTCTTATGTTCGATCTTGGGCGTATGTAAACGGCACATATATACAGAGACCCCCCTTTAATATTAGGTATTTTCACCCAGACACTTTCAATATCATGAGCAATGATGTCTAGCTTGCTAACACGAATGCACATGATGTCATTAGCCACTGCTACCAGGACTCCACCTCCAGTCAACATTCCCGATGCTTCCGGGTTTCGGTCACATCTAAATACATTGTATGATTCCGGAAATAATTCTGATGTATTTATATCAAAATTCAAAAAGGTTTCCGTCAAAGCTATGATTTTGTAATTATTTACAACGAGATTATGGAAAAAAGTATCTGTTTTTGTTCTAAGGCCTCTTACATTTTGATAGTAAATATTATAGTTACTATATAGTAAAAAAAAAACATGATGGTGTTTAAAGCTCCACATGAGTGATTCAAATGCCATCTACAATTGAAAATGGTGTCAACTGTGAAGAACATGCTGTGATATGTTTTCTTGAAGCAAAGGCATGAAAGCAGCTGACCTTCACCTTAAGATCTGTCACAGTGACAATTTGGTTTTAAAAATGGTCACCTTCTCGATTGTAACGCTCTAGGAATGTGAGAGCTGGCTATACATTTGTTTTATGCAGTGTAGCAATGGTAAAGTTTAAAAAATGAAAATAGTTTTTTACAATTTTAAATAAAAATGAATTAAGAGAGATTGGTATTGCTCAGTGAAGTAGATCATTTTTCTGCCCAAAAAATGTAGGTACTAGCAAAATTACTCTCATAGAACCTACCACTTACAATATTAGCAACACTTTGCCTCTAGTAAGTAGGTGGGTTTACAGCACTTGTTTATTGTATATTTTTGTTTGTTATAGCTTTTTGTTATGAAGGATTAAGTACTAAACAAATTATAGAAAAAGATTGAATTTCTAGAAATGAAAGTAATCTTGGTTGATTGTATAATATCTTTAGGAGCAGTATGGTCTGCCACTATAAATAAACCTAATGTGTTTACAATACTGACACAGGGATTATTCCTAATAACTTTAACTCTACTTCTATTTAATATAGTTGGTAAATTAAAATTGTCTTATTCTCAACAATAATGGGCCTATTAGCTCAATAACTTACCTCAGATTATGTATTCTTCGCCATGCTTCCTAAGTCACATCTATATTCATAAACTCAATCACAGGTCTAAGTGAGCTTGTAAATAAAGAAATTTTTATTTTTACTAGACCTGCAAAATCATGGCATATTTGGAGTGGTCATAGCTAAGGGGTACAGCCAACCCAGCTTTATTATTCCGAATCTAATATACAGTGATTTACTAAGTACTTCTCTTTCACACCCCTCTTGTGGTTCTTAAGTCACAGCCTAAGCCGAGACCCGTAGGCCGTTGGTCCCAGGCTATACGAAAGGGCTTTTTAGTTCTGAATTTACCTGCCAAAAGCACTTTTTTACTTTTCTTTTCATACCTGATTTCCAGATTTGAATACATGAATTTAGAGTAATTTGCATTACTCGTATATTCATTGCAGATATAGGCTATGTTAATTACATCATTATTTCACTTAATGTTTATATTTACCTGTGCAAAGGTCCATTCCTTATCTTCATATATAAAACAAACTTCGTTAGGTTTATTTTTAACATGTTGACCAAATATATCTCCTATACTCATATCTTTGTTTTTTAGAGTTCTTACACTCCATAGGAACCTTAAATATCTTTGAAGTGCTCTGAAACAAAAAAATGTTTTACAATTGTAAATGTACATGCAAGTCTCAATAGACTAAATACTTGATAAAATTACTTAGTCACCCAAACACATAGGTCCTATACGGAAAGGAGTACTAGGTGTATATCAAATATCTAAAGCATTCTTTATAGGCCTACATGTTCTCTTAAATACGTTTTTCTATTTATAAGAATGATATATATTGTTTAATAATCCCAAACCAATAAGAAAGTATGAAGAGAATGCTTTCAATTGACTTATGCACAAACGGTACCTCACCTCAGCCAAGACCTTCTCATATTTAGGATATAAGTAGGCTATAAACTTAAATAACTAACTGTTTATGGTAAAATAATTATGATTTGTATTTTTTATATTGTATGGCCTTGACTTGCCAGTAAAAAAACATTGCAAAACTTAATCAAATATATGAGATAAAATTTATCACATCCACCCATCCATAAACATGAAATGGAATTGAGTACAAGTACGATGGTATTGACACAAAGATTTACTACCCATAAACGTACCATGATACAGTGAAACCCCTATTGTCCGTCACCCTATTTTCCGCCAGGTTCTGTTATCCATCAGTGTCTGGTTCATCGCGCCACGATATGACAGTTGCCGTATGACTCATCTGTCTAGAAGACGACAATTCCCCCTCCAGCCGTCTAGCCCACATAAGCCTAGTTCCAACGGCCTGCCATCCGTAAGGCCTCATCTGCCGTCTAACAGATAACAGGTCGTTGGAACAGCTCGCCTGACGTACAGACAGGCCGTCCGGGGCTGCCTGAACAACAGGTCTCGTACAACATGGGGAAAGAGCATATTGTTGGTAGTCATCACTACAAAGGCATATTGTTGAAGATGAAGTTTTAAGCCGCGATGCCTACACAGGTCACGGGCCATTGGAACGGTCCTGTTTGATGATACACAGGCGAGTTGCGGCAACACACTACCCGTGTACCGACATCGGGCCCATGTTGCGACAACACAATCCATGGGAAATAGGCTTAAATATGTTACTCTGTACTGCAGTTTAATTTTAATAATGTTGATAATTAATTTTTCTGCTTATTACATGATGTACAAGATTATGTTTTACATTAAAACTAGGCCTACTGTAATAAAAGGGTAGTTGTGACCTGCAGTACATACATTCTGAAAATGTCTTTTCTAACCTTTTCATTCTCATTTTGTTAATCAATATGTACTAAACAGCATTTAAATTTAACGTGCATAAGCACTAATAAGTTTCCAGCGATATATGTGTATTTGGTTGAATTCTCTCTAATTCGTCTATTCTCCAATCCTTCACGGCCGCTGTCCCGACCCCTGACGGAAAATAGGGTTTCTATTGTATTGACCTTCCCACCCATCCATACACTTTAGATGGTATTGACCTACCTGCCCTTCCACACACATATGTTGGTACTGACCCAACTGTCTGCCCTACAAGTACGGTGTTATAGACCCACCCATACATGTTTGGTGGTTATAATTTTAAATTTCATTTCAGTGCCACAGCGTCTACATAGTAAATGATGAAAATTGTTCATAAATTACCAATATATACATTATACTTGATTCATATAGTATTCATATTTTATATCATATGCCTAATATACTATAAGATGTACTTGAATCTTAGTGTTACAATATGGCACTGATTTCTCATCATATAGCCAAGTCCAAATGTCACAACTATATAGATTTGCTTGTCCAATTGAATGAAAGCAAGCTAATAATCCTTTCTGAAATGAGTATAATGGAAAGTCCTTGATTTGTAATCCATGGTGTCATTCTCTAATTCATTCCAAATTAACTGGGAAGCTAGTCCAAGGAGTGGCTTTCTAAGTTTCCGAGCATACTGTGGGATATCCTACAAAATGGGGAGATTCGGAGTGGATATAATATTTTTAAACTTCCTAAGTAGAACATCTTTCATTTATAAATCAGGAAGAGCTGTTACACAGCACAAAGTAGAGAGATGCTCGGAGAAATATACTAACAGTGTTCAATGTTTTAATGAGTTGGATATCGACTTTTCATGAATGTGTAAAGCTAGTCAAGCAGGAGCTCAATTTTCAAACTCAGATGTGGAGTACACCAGAGACAAAACTGTAGAATGTAGGATCTTTGTGTTGCCTCCAGGAGATGACCCAAGAAGATTCTATTCATTGAGTTTTGCTAGCAAAATCAAAATCAAATCAAAATTTATTTCACTGAATGGTGGTACATAATTTAACAAAACACAAATGTTATTGAAATAATAGGCACATGGGCTCGTGGCCTGTACGTGCCTACGAGTTCTATCCTAAATATGAACTATACACAGAATTACCAGCCGATAAAATTAGAAACATGTAATAAATAAAATTTGAAAATATAAATGAACACTCCACTGAAAAAAAAAAAAAAATACTAACATAGCAAAATAGAGCAAATTTGATTCACAACATAACTAGACACTAATTTGCGTTTAGCCTATATAAAATAAGAAAATAATATGGAGCATGAGTTTAAATAAAAATCATAGAGGAAACAATCTTCCAAATATACGGCAGGACATAAAATATTATTCTATCGTGTATAGAGTTCAAAAAAGAGTTACACGTTTAGTTACAGTAAATATGAGTCTAAGGAGTGACTCAGCGCAGTCGGAGCCGAACATTCATAGCCAAGTTGTAACCAGTCGCAGATGATATGGTATCTACTAACTTCTTCGTTTGGTTCAATATAAAATGATGGAAAATCTTGTAATTAATACAAAATATACTCTCCACATGCCAGTGACAATTGTAGTTCTTGGTTTTAAATGTTTAAGTACCAAAGGAATTAGAGTAAATTAGCATCTTTTTTATTTTCAAGGTAAATTTTCAAACTAAAGATATTTCCTCCAAACAATTCATGTTTCACAATAATTTCCATAATTCTTCATATCCAAATCCACACAACCAGTTTTCCCTTACAGTACTATACTTTCTCTTGAAAATCTTGCATCCTCCAATTTTGACAACAATACCATCATAAGAAAATGTGACACATCAAACCTGGTGCATTTTGTATTTCTAGTGGTATATGAGTACCGTAGTATTTGTAAACAATTACTGGTACGGTTAGTAAAATATGTGTTTATGGGTTGAAATAATTTTTACCGCAACAAAATGAAGGCCTATATAGCCCATTGGTATTCATCTTTTAAAACATGTTAATTCAATAAATGAAACCCGTACAATAAAAATAGTTAAAGTAATTATACACTTTGTAGACACTTCTCTACATATGATTTCTAGTTGAAAAACTGATTCAAAATCAGTTAATAAATAGAGGTTGTTTTGAACCACGGAAAACTCGTTTTTATTCATATAAAAATAGAGACCTTGTCATTAACTGTTAATTTAAAGAAAATCTTCAACAATTTTTTTTATTATTTAAGTTGCTTTAATCTGAATAAGGATATAGTATATAATTAATGTTTCAGCACCACAAGACACTTTTTACTAACCTAAGCTGTCCTAATCACTGTGGCAAAGTGTAATGTGCCTGGTCATCTCTGCCACAGAGTGAAATTTGGTCACCAACGAACACAGAATAAAATAGAAGGGCATACACATAAAATTAGTATCGCAGTGACTGTTGCCACAGCTACCATCTTGGGTAGAAATTGAAACACCAAGCAGAACTCCAAACTGAAGATATTTGCCATGCTCGTTTTTCAATCAAACTAACATTTTATATGCTAATATTGAAAATACAATTTTGAAATCTACCATTTGACTCATCACTAAATAACTAAGAAGAAAACAAGCATTGCAATATGGGCAAAACAATGGTTGACAATTGCTTACTGCTTTTGGTGAATGCAGCCGATAATACCCAGAAGAAGCTGAACATACAAAAGATTTTCCAGATGCAGAGATGACTAAGGTAATGTAACCCATTGCTTTCATAAAACAGCAGGTCTCACTGGTCGGGACATGGGCATGGAAGATGAGTAGTCCACTGACACAGATATGCTAACTCTACAGAATATCTATAACTCAATTTTAGCTATTTTACTTAATTCTTTCAACCTGCTATGGACGATTTGATATTTCTTAATTTACATTCAAAATATAAACCTTTTAGTTTCAACAATTTTGCTTAGTCATTGGCGCATCTATAGATAACTAAAGGCCTTGCAACTGCCTAATCTTATGTATAAATTAACTACCATTATAGGCCTACTCATATAAAATTTGTAACTTGTGTTAAACTCAAGTGCCAGGCTTTTGAGACTGTGTGTCAGTCATAGCTCTAGGGTAAATCTTTATTAGTGGTTACTCATTGCATGTAACTGCCATTTGCAATTTACTGCAAAAGTAGTTTATCGCTATATCTAGAGAAATGTTTATCGCTGTAGAAAAAAATTAATTTAATTTCGTGATCAGCATTAAAAACATAAAAATAATAAACTTACTGAAACTCATGTAGGTATAACAAAAAATAAAATTTTCAATGAAATCATTTTTGGAATTTTTTAGTAGCCCCACAAAAGAAAATTTCCCACCGAATAAAAGCTACTTCCCAAGAAAATACTAATTAGGTCCTACCCACTGGTGATTAAAATGTCAAGATTTGCAAGGCATCCACAGAGCTCATTCAACCAATGTGTCCTTCTAGGTAGCCTAGGCTACATAAACAATTTCAAGATTAGTTTCTGGAAACTAGTTTTGAAATATTGTTATCCTATTATCTCATTCCTTTTGTTAAAACAAGATTAACTAGTTTAAACATACAATGAATAAGTGTTAAAACAACTAAATTGTAAGTTTTCATTTAATTAAGGTTATGATGTTTACTTACGTCAAGTCTCTAGGGAGAGTCTTGTAAACGATTCTGAACCATCGGTAGCCTCCTCCAGCGGCAAAAAATGCAATGATTGCAATTATTATCAGCTCAACAGCATACATTGTACCGAAGAAATACCATACAAAAAATATTAATATAAGTACAAAAGTTAATAACACCAGTTTCAGTGAAGAACTACAGTTCCTTGTCAAATCATAGGGAGACGATTGCGATTGCGTTCTGCTCTCACCACAACTGTCAGTCTTTGCAGCTTCAGCGCCTGGTTGATTTTCTAGACCCTTTTCAATATCACGGCTCTGGAACATATAACAAGAAATCAATAAATCAACGCTGGCAGTGTTTAAATTAGGTTTAATTACTTATAAAAAAATAATGCGACTATATTTTTAGCTTCTCGAATATGAACGACAATCTTACAATTTATAATAAGTACAGTCACAAATTTTTACAGTGGGCATATAACAACATATTTTTTTAGAGGTTCAGCAATAAACGACAACAAAGTACTATAGGATTTTAAACAGTAATATCGATTAACGTTATCATTTAGCCAGGTTAGTAAATGGATAAAGAAAAACCGTGCTAAGTTTCTTTCCATAATTTTGAATTGGATGTTACAATGGCTGATTGAATTGGGCATTGACTATGACGGATAATTTGAATACAATGGTATGCCATACCAAAAACAGTAAATGTGTTTTCCGTAACGGTTTACAGATATTCGTCCGATCCCCAACAGAATGTTGAACGAAATCGGTTAAATAATGACTTTTACTTTAAGAATTCTTAAAGAACATTTAAAGTCGACATAGTCTTTATGTTAGGTGGTAATTCAGCAAAAATGATTTACTTTGTCACATGTAAACTTAACATTGTTAACCTTTGAACAAAGGATAGGCTTAATGTTGAGTAGTTAACTTTTGTACATTTACTCATTTCCTGAATATTTTAATTCAATTTGATGCTGGTAATTGACGTGACTATAACCATAGATATATTATATTCTAAGTTGTAATAGAAGGTCTATGCTATGGCCAACAGTTCAATAAGAACGGTAAGTCAATCTACTAAAGAAGCAAACAATTGCAACTTCAATTATTATACGTTTGCGCTGATTACGATTAACATAATAACATACCGTCCTACAACTATCATTTAAATTTTCATTCCGTTATTTTCATTTTGTTCATTATCAGGCCACAGACCTTCTACCGTACTATAAAAGAACGAAGAACAAGCGTCATCAAACGCGTTAATAATCCTAATACCTTAATAACGTCTTTGTATACTAATTTTAATCAAGACTACAATTACAAATACCACTAAGTCTACTCTTGCATAATCATTCAGATTCGATTTAAATACTGTGGAATTCAGAGCACTCCAATTAAACGGATTTTTAGAAAATATCAGTTAGGAAATTAAAAAGAAAACATAACTGACACTTGTAAACAATACTTTCTAGTTAAAATATATATATATATTTAACGTGCGATCTCCTTGGCATAAGGGTGTTTAATGCCATACCTGAAGTCACCCGAAGGATAGGCCACATTTTAAGGAGATGCTTAAAGAATATTTTGGGAACTTAAGTTCAGAAATATATAAAAAAGAAGCTAACAACATATGTCAGATACGGACTTCTAAAATTATGATTTAATATAAATTTAAAACGGAATCATTTCATGCAGGTCCAATTAATTATTCATCAAATCAGTTAAATATAAAGTTTGAGTATTACATAAAAGTACAATCAAATGCCAATTTTAGTCTTATTTATAAATAAAAGTAATCAGAGGCTTAGCATTTGTATTAATAACAGGAAATCATAAATATTCACACAATATTTGTTATCACCTGAAAATAGATCAATATAGTCGAGGTTTTCTTCTTCAAAATCGTTATTCTAAATGGACAATAACTATAAAATGGTGTCGAAATTGGTGAATCATTTTTGTTAAAATGTTTTAATTTATAATGGTACTTTTAATCGCTTTCTTATAAACAGTAAAAAAATAGGTATATGAATATTGTCAGTGTAAATGATTGTTAGAGAAGACTTAATCGGAAACAGTCTAGTGAATTTAGGTCATATTAAAATAATTTGACGGTTTATATTTCAATTAGAAAGCTTATTTTTTATACGAATACGTCAAAACATGATTTAACAACATTCATCCAATGTCTTGAAAGATTCACCAATTCAACAAATATTTAAATGTAGTGTGCATTTTGGTGGATTTCATCAAAAGGAATCTCCTATCAAAAAGTTAGTTTATGTATAAATATATTTAATACAAAAAATTGTTTAGTATTATTTTTTGTTGACAACTGGTTGTTACATCTTTTCCGCAAAAGAATATATATTATTTGGACATTAAAAAGTTAAAACATTAATATCTTCAATATAAAATATGAATGAGAATGAAACAATCAAACATTTTTGAGAATCGTTAAGAATTCGCTTAAAATGTGCTAAAGCTATCTCTTAAGTGTTATGTTATGATATTTTTATTATTTTTACTACAACCTTTTTTTAAGTTAAATGGCGAACTAAACATATCAGAAAAGAAATTACTGTTTTTATTTCTTAGATCTCAATTTTAAAAGTAAAATACATAGCTATGTTAAAACAAAATAAATACAATATTTTCTAATCCGAATAAATAGTATTTACTTTACCATTATTATATATTCCTAATAGTTTTATATAATTAGAAGGTGATTCGTGGTTCCAGCGTATTCTGGGAGCCGGAAACACTATAAATAATGAAGAAAAAATCATCACAAGTAACTCAAACTTATAATCATCCATTATCAACGTCGTCGCACGAAGTTTAACGAATATATCCGACCATAGAAATTTGAGAATGAACTCTGACGGAGAAAAAGCATTATTGAAATATTTAAAGAAGCTATATTATAATAAACAAATTGATATAAATAAAATCAGAACTGCAGAAGAAAATGTGAATTGAGCCTCATTTCAGGTTCTGTCTACCTGTTAGTAACGCTCAAGGACATATTTTTGTTTGCAAAAAAAAGTACATTGTACGATGCACTTTTTAATACGACACGTATTTAGAGTTTTGACATTCACCTTGGAGTTCCAATGCCATTCAAAGTTACTATTTTGATTTATAATGTTTTGTTTTAATCCTGCTCCGTCATTACTTTTTTATCATAATATCAGCTGTACGGCAATTTTGTACCGTACATGTCAGATTGGGAAATACTGAAATCATTCTTTTGTAGTGAAGCATGCCATCAGATTGCGCGTATAAATAAAACAGATCTCTTGATTTTTTTACCTTTTTGCAATATAACATAATCTGAACTTTTTTAGATTAAAAGGCCCTTAAAATAACTATTTTCTCATTATTATCGGGTATGTTTTATTTCGAAGTAAAGTATGCGTACTAACTTAATTCAAACATTTACCAGGCACTGACATTGTACCCTGAAATGTGACATTTCAATGAGTACAATCTTTTGACTGTTGATACATTTTTCAATAACAGATAACTGAGCAAGATAATTGTTCCTCTTACCTAACCTTTGACCTTATAAAATTATATAATTATTACATGATTCACTTTTAAACATTTATTCCTCAAAAACTCAAAGCTTTTAAGGCTCTTGTTTTAGGAGAACAATTCTATAAATATACTAAAAAGTTTACCTCTTGTTTTACTGCAAGAAGAAAGATTCCTTAAAGAGAAGTTTCTAACACACTAACCCACAGCTAGAACTCATCTTCAGGCCTTCATTGCTGTCTATTGCCACTTTCACTAAACGCGTCCGACCAAATGAAAATATCCGGTGTGCGACTTTCTCTGATGTCAGGCACGACCAGCTGATAGGTATTCACAAACATATGATTCTATATTTATAGTTTCCATCTATACAAATTGGTATAAAGTTGCTCAAGGCCTGTCACTGGTCGACTGATTGTGTTGCTAGTAAGAATAATGTTTACGCACGACATCTAGACAAGTTGGTAAGCTGAGTCTCTACTTTGAATGCTCAAGATAGCTTCGAACGTCTGCACATTTTAACAACAAGTGCGACAATTTTTTGATGCAAAAGTAAGGCTTAATACTTCTTTATTTTAGAAGTATAAAATTTAATGTTGTTCCACATTATCACTAAATTATGCGCTTAATGTTAGTAGAGTTGACGTTTTCATGAGCTCTGCCAAGATCAGAACATGTTTTTTTCACTACAGTATTTAAAAAAAAAAAAAAAAAAAAAAAAAACAGAATTAGTAAACCAAACTTAGAAAAAATATAAATTGTAAAGACGCAATCTAAGTGGGTCACTCAATTTAAGGAAATAGTATTTGTTAACAAATTCCATTGATTAACAAATTCCATTGATGTTTTGATCAGTACACTTGGGCCTCAATGTATAAAATGAAAACGAGCCATAGAGGTAATAAAATTAAAGTAAATTGAATACTTAGCAGAATATCACATTCATAAAGTAAATATATTTGCTTAATTAATATTAAAATAAAAATAAATACAAATCACAGAAAAAATGATCATAGATAGGACTGCTAAATGATAACCGAAGACGAGAATAGCATATTCAAATTTAAAATTAAATCCAAAAGAACAATCAACATCTCTGAAGTAGAAATAAAAGCAAGATCCGAAAGAATGAAACAATACTGCGCTAAAAGAAAATCACAGGACATTCAGAAGTGATTGATCCAACGTACTTCAAAGTTGAGTGAAACGAAAGAAGAAGAAGAAAAATAGTTGGCTGAGCATCAAAAAAGTCATTACATATATAGCTTAATTCCTTTGGGTGAAAGTTAAAGGGTATTTTATCTAAATGGGAATATACTTTAGCTATATTTAGAATGAAACTGAAAAGTATTGAGGCTCTCAACCAGTGTCTTGAGACAAAGTTTTAATTTTATTCTTAGATGATATAGATAAACATAAGCATAATTGCAAGACGTTTTCTTCCAAGGGAGACGTAGAATGCAAATGAGTCGTATAGTTCCAAAAGCTGCCTCATCCAAAAAAGTCAATTTTACAGGAGGGAGAAAATTCTGTTTCACTATGATTATTTTCAAACCCTTTGACCAATCAATGTATAAAAATCATGTTTAATCGTCAAAATCTAATGAAATAATACCCAAATCCCTTAACACTGTAGTAAATTTTAAATTAAATATTTTTATATGGATAAGGCTGGTTTTGGAATTGCAATTGGCGTAAGGCAGTTTTTGGAATAGACCCAGCTGGATAAGGCAGATTTTGGAACAAATTAACTTGGATATGGCAGCTTGTGGAACAAAAACCGCTAAATATGGAGAAAGCTGGTTTTGGAACACACCCCTAAATAAGCAGGTTTTGGAATAAAAACCACTGGATTAGACTGTATTTGGAACAAAATTTATGTCATCTTTAAAATTAAGAACAAACTTTACTTTGATACTTAGGTACAAAATCACTGATTTAAACTCTGATTAATTCTTCATTGTTTTCAAAACCGCCATCTTCTTGTTGACATTCTTCGTCATCCAAAATATCTTCAGACCCTTTGTTAATAAGGTCAACGTAGAAAGCCAAATCGTTTATTTCTTTCCAATTTATTCCAAAGTGACATTCTAGAAGTCCATTTATATCTTTTAGTTTGGCAGGTTTAACAGAATTACGAGAAGCTACCAACTTAGGTACAATTTCACTGACTGACCTGTCTTTTTTTGTAACTGACATAAACTTTCCTGTGTCACTTCGGTACAGTGATTCACCTCTTACTAACACTTTGTTTTGGTGTTTGTTTCTGATTAAAATTAATCTCTTGCATGGATTGAACTTAAAATGCCAACTGCCAGGTGGTTTTTGTATTTCCTGGACTGCTTCTTTCCAGTCAGAAACGGGGCAATCATTTCCCCCAAGCTCAATGATTGTAGTGTAATTGCTGATTATGCCTTTGTACTCTTGAGGTTGAATGATGGTATCCTTTTTTCTGATTTCTTTTTCAATGAGAGCGAATACTCGATCAGGAGGCATATATGAATGCCCAACTACAGGGAATATTAGTTCTACTTTGAGAACATTTTTAGGAGCGTTTTCCAACAACCACTTTGAAGCCATACCTATGATCATGGAGTTTTTGTTTTGGCCCCCACAACCGTCAGCAAACAATCGCACCCTCTTAATATTTGGACCTGTTACTCTAGATTTTAGGGCATGAAACACTGCACTAGCAATCTCGTTTGACCCTCTAGGGTGTTCACATTCTAACCAAACATAACTAAAAGTGTTATCAAGTGTAAGTTTATCATGAGATGATCCTTCTACAACTGTGAAGTTGTAAAAGTACAACTGACGTGAGTAATATGCCTTTTGGTCAGGAACCTTTGGCAATACTTGGTTCTTCTGGCAGTCATAAGACATGACAATGGTATCTTCTGAACTCTCACCTAACATTTGAAAAAATGCTTTGGCGCGAAGTTTATGAACCCTTCTTTGGGTCATAATGCTTACTCTTTCTGCCTCAGTTTTGGCTAACTTTAATTGTTCTTTTAGCTGAATGCAAGTGGAACAGGCATCCACAGCCGGAGTACCAAAACCAATATTGAAATGTAAATTCACATAATTTCTGAAGAAAGATTTCTTTGACTTCAAAGATGTGTCCTCACAACTTAAATTGTACATTCTCCACAGCTTGTTTAAGTTCAAGTCACTAGAAATGTACGTTCTCTTAGATCTACCTCTACAATAATGCTGCTCAAGTACTTGAATTTTGCCCAGGAAGGTGTCAATGGCATCACGTTTGGCTTGAGATTTTTTAGACCTTGTGTCGCCACCCCTGTTCTCCTTAATTGCTTTACCTTGTAAATGTTTCTTACACACATTTTGCACTCTGGTTTTTTTAATGCCCAAAATAGACATGAAAGTTTTTTGGCACACTGGAATTTTGTCTGGCACACCAGGCTGATGAGTTGCCTTCTTTACAAAATATGTAATTGTCATTCCTTTCCTAGAGCTGTTTTCGATTTTTTGTCGACTTCTCCGCGGTGCAGAAATTGTGCAGTATTTCAAGATTAGATGATCTTGCACTACCTTCTTTGTCGATGAGTAAAACATTTTGTGAAAATGATTAATGTCCCTTTTGGTTAATGACTGGCATTTAAAACTTTTCGATGAGTGTCCACAGTCAGGAAGGCTTGGATTGCCCTTTGAAGAGTATCTGAAAAAAATAGGCTATATAGTACGAATATGCCAAAGTTCTATAGTATGCCAGTTATACTGGTAGCTTATTGAATAAGGCATAAAGAGACTTACTACAACACGTATGTAAGTAGAAATGTCAAATAGGCTTGAGCCTACGATAACACGTTGTTTTCAACTGTATTAATTTCATCAATTCGTGGAATTTTATTTTATTTAAGTTCAAGTTAGCAGCAAAAGGGATTTGAACTTTAACTCAATTTAAAACTTTCAACTAATTTTAAAACTTTGCTCTAATAACAGTCAAAATCGTGATATAGGCTAGGCGAACTTGCCAAAAAACATAGGCCCTACTGATTATGGTAACTTCAAAGTTAGGTTAGGTTATTTCAAAATATTGGTTTGATTGATCCAATCAACGTAAGACCTTGCTCTAATATGTTATGAAGGCATATTTTTAAAATCAAACAGTCATCAAAACATCATAACATGTCATATAAAGAAACTGCAATTGTTCTAGGCTACTGCACAAATGTTGCTCTTACCTTTCTCTTTTTTGTTTATTTTTCGTCCATTCTTCTGGGTTTCTTTTTCTTTTTCGACCTCTATCTTGAGGGATGATAAAACTTTCATTAATTTCATTCATCTTAGGCTATTAAATAGTTAAAACATAACAAACAAACTCAAACCACAAAAGCTGGTATAAGGTACTGAACTATCACTGTTATTGTTTTAGTTGTGTCCAAAACTTACATGAGTTCCTTATTTTTTTTCCCCAGATCAGTGTAGGAAACCTAAACGCTTAAAATTCCTTTAACAAAACCCATGATTATTATCATATAACATTGGTTAAAAATCCAATTTTATAGTCACAAGTTTTGATTGAGAGGAAAATAAATAGACATGTTTTGGAACATACGTGCTCATTACTATAGTTAATGCTGATGGGAAAAGGCAGCTTTTGGAATGAAAAAAATAAGGCAGGTTTTGGAATAAACTTGCTGTGGATTAGACCCTTTTTGGAAAAAACTTCAAACTTTGTCTGTTTTTTTAACCAGGATTAGATTTTTTTTGGAATAAAATAAGAATTGAAACTTGTAGAGCTAACGCCAATTTGTAATTTGGTATAAATATCTCAATTTTTGATTTTTTGGGATAAGGCAGGTTTTGGAACTATACGACTCAAATGTATTTGAACATTTATAATTGTATAATATATATATTCATCTGACTAACTATATAGCAACTACAAAGTCCTGATACACTGATGAACTAAATCAGTACTTAGCCTGAACAAATCAGGACTAATGAAACTTTATCACAAAAAAACAGAGAATACTGTAAGCTATTTTTGGATCAACAGTTTAAATTTTTTTATATCTCATTGTTTTGAGTAATCTCAGAAGAACCTAAATAATGAATATGTTTGAAGAGGCACGAAGGAGAGAATATGTTAACATCCAAGAACACGGTTTAGTGTAATATATTTGTATCTAGAAACGTTATGATGAATAGCGTATCGGAAGTAGTAGTTTTAATAATATTTTTAATAAGACAAAGAGTTTTAATAAGATTTTATTGAAATAAAAAGCATTTCCATGAAACAAAAAGAAGTTTTTAAGAGCAGAGAAGGGTGATTGATGGGAAGGTTGATCCATTCTATTCGCATGAAGAATACTTGAGCAGACAATAGCCGGCTAATGATTGCATCGGTGAATGGCCTGCTTAATACAGTATTTGTACTAGGGGACACCCCTGCGCGCTTCATGGTAACCGCACCGTTCACTAGTAGGCATTAGTAGGTGAACTGTAACACATTAATACATATACACAATAACAAAAACAAATACTTAATATAATTTTTGTTTATAATGATTTTTATTTAAATGTTGCCAAGTTCATTCTTATGGGAGAAATACGTTCTTTTAAGAGCAATTTATATTCTGTAGGAATGTAATTTCAAACAATCCTAGAAAGAATAAAGATAAAAAAATTGTCTACAATCCCACTGACAACACTGTGAAACTACACGAACAGAGATGAACGGCAACTGCAAAACATTTGAGCCGGGAATGAGATAATCTATGAGTGGAGACAAGGATATTGTCAAATGTGATGATAGGCAAAAGCACTATGAGAATTAAATTTAAATTTAGTTAACTTTAAAATTTTTAAATAATAGTAAACATGTCAAAATAACTGCAACTTTTTTAGTATTTTATCAAAATCATACTAAACAGTACATCGTTTTCACTCGTTGAATAAAGTTGACGCATATGCCTGAAGGCCCATGTCAACTGGCGAGTCAAGTTTTATTGAAAATGAAAAAAAATAATAATAAAAATAATGAAATTGCATCTCAACTACCAAATACAAAATAGATTTTATTGCATATTGTATCCGGACTAAAAAGTATCACTTACTACTATTTTGTGAAGTTTGGCATAGAGTATACATATTAATCTGTAGAGTTGATCTATGTACTCGGTGGCAATAGCCTTCTAAATAGCGTCACCAAAATATCGATTGATTCAAATTAATTTAAACTACTAAAATGCTCTCTTTTAATAAGCTTTAGTACTTTTCGTAGTGATTCGATTGAACAATCGTGAAATAGTATGATTGCCGCTAGAGTTCTTTTTTTCTCATTGAAATTAATCGTTGAATGAAATTACAAAACAATAATAACATCATTGAGCACAAATATAAAGTGAGCTAGCTAGCTTAAAAGTGCAGAGGCTGTCGGTCAACTTGGTTTTAATCCCATAAGAACAATGTTATTTTCGAACCGGACATACTATCACGCGTGTCCAAATTAAACAGTTATTTTTAAACGGATTTTTACAAACAAATTGAATTAGATCAAGAATGAAATTGCGCGTTTGAATTGCTTTGTGAATTATTAATTAGTTTTATAGAAAAATATTTAGTTTGAAGTTTTTAATTTCACTTATTTTTTCAGAACTAGGCTTATTCAAAATATCAAAAGCAAATCCAATCCGCAATATAATAACGTTTAAAATGACACCTCATACATAACTTTTGGTCAATAAAAAACGAAATAATATGGATTTGCAAATAACATTGTTCTTATGGGGTTAAAACCAACATGGCCGACAGCCTCTAGTTTAGAATCTGAGCCATTAGAGCCATTAGATTACCTTCCAGGTATTACCGTCCATAAGGACTAATTGCCGCCTGTCCAACAAAATACCTCCTCATTAAGGTGTTAAAGTACGGAGTGCTAATGTACTTTTAACTGTCTTGTGTTTTCAAGGTTATATGCTGTGACACTGACATTTAAATTGCTTGTCTTAATGTCTTTTGCAACTAAATGTATACACTATTTTATACAGTTAAATAAAAACAAATACTACAGTAAGATCAAACAGACGGTTATATTGTTTTTTTTACATTTGTGCTGTTCTGGAACATCGTTGTCAATCAGTTCCAAGGCTGCGTACTACAGCGACAATATTTGACCTTGACCTTGCACCGCCTTCCACGGGTAACTCTGTTCACGCCTCCGTTTTGGTATTGAATGCATTAAGCTGCATTTTTATCTGTATTTATAAACCACTTGTTTATGACACGTGTGCATAAATCATGGCAATCGGAATATACTTCATAAATATTTATCTATAATTAGGTTTTTATTCAGTTGATTATGGCAAATTACTATACTCAATTTAACGAATCTCCTTACTCGACATAAGCGCACGTAGTGGCGTTCGAGTGAAACTCTGATGCTTAGTATTGTCAAGCGCATATTGCGTCTGTCAATTTATAAATACAAAAACAGTAAGAAACACAAATGATAAAACGTGTCAAACAATAATGAAATCCGCGATCATAACACTATTAGTCGCACAATAAGTCACAAATACGTGTACAGATACAGACGATAGGTTACGTGAATTAATAACTGAAAAGTAACAACATGCAAGGCGTTAAAGCATTTCTATGGTAACGGCTGGCTAATTTACTGTTGTCACGCCATTGGTCATAGAATTCCCAATCTTCTCGTAGTTCCAGCAATTGCTGTAGGAGCGCTCTGAAGTCATTGGATCCTCTGTGAGGTGGAACATATTGCTTTTAGGATTATATAGGGCCATTATTTACATATATAAAGTATACTGTGGAATGTATACTGTATATTTAATTACGTTAGCGAATCACTCCTCAAGAAATATCTCGAGCCAGGATGAAGATAAAATAGCTTAATAGGAGTCATTTTAAAGTTTAAGGGGTATGGCCGGCAAAAACATGAGTAATGTGAAAATTTCCCTAGAATCCACTCCCCTGCCCGTAAAAGATCCAATGATTTTCCATCACTACAGTGTTTTTATTAATACATATAACATATGTTTATATTTATTTATGCTGGTGCTAACATTGTGTGTTTTTAGCATGTATTTAAAACCGTCTCATTTTTTACTTAATAAAAACCGCTGTTAAACAAGAACAATTAGGCCTAATTATAAACATTTTTTCTGTGTCCTACAGGTCACAGTCTCGCAGGTCTTCACGACAGGGTGTTACGAGTTCAAATATCATAATATTAGCACAGTCACGAGCTGAAGTCAGGGGTGTCCTTTAGATATCCATATATTATGCTAATTCAATCACGTTATTTATACTAATGTAAAACAAAAAATATATACTAATGTAATATTTAACGATTAAATTAACGATTTTATTGCTTTATTTTTCCATTCGCTTTGTTGTAATAATCTAAACGTTTTATTTATATACAAAGAAACTATGGTAATTATATAGTATTTTTATAACCAGATACCCTTTTAGTTAGTTAGATGAAGTTTGTTATGTTTTGAGCAAAATACCATAGATAGTGAATAAAAACAACTTGTAGTACCTTGTACACAAAGATACTTGTAAAGATCATCAAGGTTTTGGTGTGAGATTTCAATCCGTTCGCGAGGTGGGTGTGAATGCCCAAACACTCTGATATTGCCAAGGCGTAAAACGTCTGTTTGCCCGTCCTTTATTTGTGTTCACATCTGTGTTAGCTTTGACGAAAGTGTTGCGTGGTTCTTACGCGTGTCAAGGTACTACGTAAGAGGGGGGGGGGGGCATTTTCTCAAATCTAATAAGTCTCCTAGGAGTTATAAGTTTGCAGTGGGTCTATATCCCAGTTGTGTGATGATCTTGCTTTGTATATAAATCATATCCTTATGTTTATACCCTAAAAAAATTGCTCTAAGGATTTGGACCGTTGTCTCTTAATAACGTTTGTAGACTAAATTAAAATGACACTAGTATAACAAAAATCTAAATTAATAAATAGAACTAAACAGTAGTTTTTTGCTGATGCAACTCCTTTCTCATTTCTTCATAAATTTTAACGATCGAGTAATAAAAAAAGTCGCGCCTTTTCGTAGTTGTACAAAAAGTGTTCATTTTGCAATTATTCCACACTGGAAGGTAAGGGAGGCCCTAAAAGTACGTTTTTTGCCGGCCATATGAGTAACACATAGAGAATCTTAGAACTTAGTCTTAAGCGATGACATTACTAAAATCTTTGTTATCCGGTGACAACCGCGTCAAGGTGCTACATTATAACCAGACGTTTCGCCCATGCTGTGATGTGACATCCTCTCTGAGATATCATATTCTGAGGTTGCCATGAGCTTATCTAACATGTTCACCGTTGAAGAAGTCGAGTTTAGATATTAATTATATCATGATCTGTATGCAAGTACGAACATAGTTTTAAGTGTTTAAAATTTATTAATATCAATTATAACATTCGATTACTTTATTATAATTAATAGATAAACCCCTCGAATTGTCTTGAACCGATTTTGGTTCATCGAATAAGATAAAGAGTCGACTCTACAACCACTGGGTTTGGCGTTTATAAACCAAAACTACTCGACACACATTCAGCGCACTATTGGACCTCTGTTTCTTTCTTCTCTGTGGGTCTCCCCAAAGTAGTGGTAACTATGGCTATCTATAATAGCCGATTAAGAAGCTTTTCGGGGCTGGAGAAAATATGATTAGGTCTAAATATTTTCAATATCAATTATTTAAAAAACATTTTAGCTAATTGAAAAGGTATTCTCAAATATTAATATATCAAGTCTTTAGACTTAATAGTTTAGTCTAATAAAGCGACTTTCATGAGTAATGAGTTTATTAATTTTTTTATTACAAATTACAACACCGATCGTCAAGAAATGAGTGACTTTTTTACTATTTAAGTTTGGCAGATCCTTAGAAAGCAACTAGGAGGTACAACTTTAGAGAAATCAGAACCTCATGGAAATTGTCTAAATGTTTACTTACTAGTATGCCTGATATTCATTATCTTCCTTATACAACTTACGAACCCTGGCCTCTTCTCCAAAGAAGGATATCTTAGACCTCTCTGCAAGTGCCCACGCCGATGGCAACCGTTAAGTGAATGTTGTCTAGTGAAGAAGTTAAATGAGATATACGAAATAAGTAAAGCTGGATTCAATGTCAACAGATCATTATTTTTTTCATTAACTCTCAAACGATATTATTAGTATGAACAGTTTACAAGAAGTACTTACAGCTATTAAGTACTTAATGTACTTACACGGAAAACTAAGGAATACACATAAATAAGGAATACATGTAAATGAAGGAATTTTGTATGCGATGAAATACAAATTACCCGTATCCAAAGTCGTATCAACATGTAACCACACTGTACAACAACTAACAATCACAACATGACACACAGTCTACTGATATGCAATGTTTACACCAGCGTCACTATTAGCAAACATTGCATAATGAAAAAATAGCGTTTAAAGTGCAATTCTGTATGGAATGATTAATTTCATCATTATCAATAGTAATCACAGTGTGGGTGGGTGGACCATATGTAGTCTTGCCTGTTCCTCTACTATTCGAGTCTGGAGTGTGGGTGGGTGGATGGGCCATTCGTATTCTTGTCTGATCCTCCACTAGTCGTGTCTGGAGTGTGGGTGGGTGGACCATATGTAGTCTTGCCTGTTCCTCTACTATTCGAGTCTGGAGCGTGGGTAGGTGGATGGGCCATTCGTATTCTTGTCTGATCCTCCACTAGTCGTGTCTGGAGTGTGGATGGGTGGACCATATGTAGTCTTGCCTGTTCTTCTACTATTCGAGTCTGGAGTATGGGTGGGTGCATGGGCTATTCGTATTCTTGTCTGATCCTCCACTAGTCGTGTTTGTAGGGTGGATGGGTGTCCACTCCAGGATATTTAATTTATTCTTGCAAAAATCGTACAGAATTTTGATGCATCATCGGTCTTTCTACATTACGTGATGTATTCATACATTTTCATAGTATTAAACAAATTTTAGTATGTTCTTATTTTTAAGAAAAATTTAATTCAACTTAACAATCATCAGTTCAAGTTTTGTTTGTTTGTATGATTTGTACTTATATTGCATTGTTAATTTACATTGTCATGAGTTAGTCAATCAAATTTTAGGAAAGTTTTTTTTAATTTTACACAGTTTGGAACAAGAGTAAATAAACAAGTTAGGATTTCATGTCTTCTTATTTATCCACCTGCACAATAAATTACTTAATCATCTGCTACAATTGCCGCCATATTGAATGTGATTTCATGTCTTCTTATTTATCCACCTGCACAATAAATTACTTAATCATCTGTTACACTTGCCGCCATATTGAATGTGATTTCATGTCTTCTTATTTATCCACCTGCACAATGAATTACTTAATCATCTGCTACACTTGCCGCCATATTGAATGTGATTTCATGTCTTCTTATTTATCCACCTGCACAATGAATTACTTAATCATCTGCTACATTTGCCGCCATATTGAATGTGATTTCATGTCTTCTTATTTATCCACCTGCACAATGAATTACTTAATCATCTGCTACATTTGCCGCCATATTGAATGTGATTTCATGTCTTCTTATTTATCCACCTGCACAATAAATTACTTAATCATCTGTTACATTTGCCGCCATATTGAATGTGATTTCATGTCTTCTTATTTATCCACCTGCACAATGAATTACTTAATCATCTGCTACACTTGCCGCCATATTGAATGTGATTTCATGTCTTCTTATTAATCCACCTGCACAATGAATTACTTAATCATCTGCTACACTTGCCGCCATATTGAATGTGATTTCATGTCTTCTTATTTATCCACCTGCACAATGAATTACTTAATCATCTGCTACACTTGCCGCCATATTGAATGTGATTTCATGTCTTCTTATTTATCCACCTGCACAATGAATTACTTAATCATCTGCTACATTTGCCGCCATATTGAATGTGATTTCATGTCTTCTTATTTATCCACCTGCACAATGAATTACTTAATCATCTGCTACATTTGCCGCCATATTGAATGTGATTTCATGTCTTCTTATTTATCCACCTGCACAATGAATTACTTAATCATCTGCTACATTTGCCGCCATATTGAATGTGATTTCATGTCTTCTTATTTATCCACCTGCACAATAAATTACTTAATCATCTGTTACATTTGCCGCCATATTGAATGTGATTTCATGTCTTCTTATTTATCCACCTGCACAATGAATTACTTAATCATCTGCTACACTTGCCGCCATATTGAATGTGATTTCATGTCTTCTTATTTATCCACCTGCACAATGAATTACTTAATCATCTGCTACACTTGCCGCCATATTGAATGTGATTTCATGTCTTCTTATTTATCCACCTGCACAATGAATTACTTAATCATCTGCTACATTTGCCGCCATATTGAATGTGATTTCATGTCTTCTTATTTATCCACCTGCACAATAAATTACTTAATCATCTGCTACACTTGCCGCCATATTGAATGTGATTTCATGTCTTCTTATTTATCCACCTGCACAATAAATTACTTAATCATCTGTTACATTTGCCGCCATATTGAATGTGATTTCATGTCTTCTTATTTATCCACCTGCACAATAAATTACTTAATCATCTGCTACACTTGCCGCCATATTGAATGTGATTTCATGTCTTCTTATTTATCCACCTGCACAATAAATTACTTAATCATCTGCTACACTTGCCGCCATATTGAATGTGATTTCATGTCTTCTTATTTATCCACCTGCACAATAAATTACTTAATCATCTGCTACACTTGCCGCCATATTGAATGTGATTTCATGTCTTCTTATTTATCCACCTGCACAATAAATTACTTAATCATCTGTTACATTTGCCGCCATATTGAATGTGATTTCATGTCTTCTTATTTATCCACCTGCACAATAAATTACTTAATCATCTGCTACACTTGCCGCCATATTGAATGTGATTTTCCATAACACTAATGTTAATTTCAAAGAATATTACTGCTTTATTATGAGCGTATAATATTGTACTTGATCGTTTTTTACGAGAACGTGATTGCCTAGGCCCTCTTAGATCATATTTTAATGTTATCCCTTAATTATTTTTTTAAATACAAATAACTATCGGTATAATTCAACCTATTTAATGAAAAAAAGCCGCTAGAAAAAATCTATCTTAGAGGGCAGCAGTTACACTTCTAAAGCATGTTCAAATTTTAAATGCATATGTTGAAAAATGTAAACGTTAAACATTTTCAAGTGAAGTAACGTTCAACTGCTAAACGCAGGTGTCGGCTACTGATAAATACGCTGCCTGGTAGCCAAGCTGGGAAGAAGAGTCAACTGCCACGACTGTTCAAATAACGCAATGGACAGACAGACGAACTATCTTCTAATAGTGACGGATTTGCAAATAGTTCCAAAGTCAACACCAGGTGGAGGGGTGGACGAACAGGTGGAGGGGTGGACGAACAGGTGGAGGGGTGGACGAACAGGTGGAGGGGTGGACGAACAGGTGGAGGGGTGGACGAACAGGTGGAGGGGTGGACGAACAGGTGGAGGGGTGGATGAACAGGTGGAGGGGTGGACGAACAGGTGGAGGGGTGGACGAACAGGTGGAGGGGTGGACGAACAGGTGGAGGGGTGGACGCTCGAGTGTAACACTGGTGATGTCTCCCAAAGTCAACACCAGGTGGAGGGGTGGACGCTCGAGTGTAACACTGGTAGAGGGGTGGACGCTCGAGTGCAACACTAGTGGAGGGGTGGACGCTCGAGTGCAACACTGGTGGAGGGGTGAACGCTCGAGTGTAACACTGGTGGAGGGGTGGACGCTCGAGTGCAACACTGGTGATGTCTGATAATTCTAAATAGGTCAACATTTTACAAAAGGACACAACTAAGCGCCAAGTAGTTCCAGCACCTGCTGTAGGAGCGCTCTGCAGTCAATATATGGACTGTAGTATAGTGCTGTACTCGTACTGCGTGAGATTGAATGTGATAAGTTCTAGGCCACTTAGTGGCTGTAATTATCATGGCAAAAGATTGCACAGATTGAGGGATGTTAGCTTTGAAATTAAACGTATTCAAACAGAAACCCAACAAAACACACCAAGATGTTCAAATTGCATGATGAACTCTATCCTGCTTGCTCTACCTCAGTGTCTTGTGGTTTCTAGGTTCACTTGATAAGAACACAGGTTAGAATGCATCTTAGTTATACCATCGTATTTAAGATGGTAGTTAATGTTTTCATAAGAACTTGGTTTTAACATTTAATATTTTTTATTTGTTGCAACAACTCTAATGTGATCGTTTCCTAAACTACCAATCCACCTCTGGGAAGTTGACAAGCCCAGGCAGCTATATAGTAGCCAATCATACCGTCAGTGGGCCAAAGCATATTTTTCTATTAAAACTGTCCGTTTCGTTTTTATTGATACAGGGTGTTACAAAAAGGTTGGGCTGGCTATGCATTTTTAGATTCTAAGTTTAATTCTAAGCTAAAAATAAAGAATAATATTTTTTCAATGTCCGCTTTGTTTAGCAGCTAGACGCCATTTTGTTTTTTCATAAAACAGTTTATATCTTTATTGTTATCTTTATGATTAATACAAAACTCAGTAAATAGGTTTATGTTAGATGGTAGTATTTAATAAAAAAATATTTTTTAACTTAACTTTATTATTTCCAAAATGGCGCTTATTTTGGACTCATATAATTTGAAAATGATGGCCAGCCCAACTTTTTTGTAACACCCTGTATAATGTGTTGTAATGAACGCTGTTTGACAATCAAAGGTCCAATCTGGTGGACTATAAGTTGATATTATGAAATTTTAAACTGAACAACATTTAAATAGTCATTTAAAACAGTGAAATGTTTTAAAATAGTCAAGAACAACATTTAAAGTCTCGCACATTTAACGGTAAAAAATTATAAAAACACTAAATTAAAAAAAAACCATCTTAGAGTCCACCAGAACAGATCTTCACCCATCAAATGAAACTTGAACATTATTACGGATCGAATCGTTTAAATAGAGAGTTTGGGCGTTTGTCGAGGAGCAAAAACGTTCCCTTTTTTTTTTTAATTTTTAAAGAATATGACGAGTTTACTTTAAAAATAGTTGTTTGGGATATTAAAAAAATTAGATTTAGTTACATAAATGTTAATTTTCAAAGTAATTAATATTCTGAATGGAATTTTATGATTAAATGCACAATGTAATAATGTATGAATACAGTACCTGTAAACTGTGTCGGAGCATTGTGTCTTATCGGAGGCGGCAGCCGAGAGTAAAATAATATACGGCTCTCAGAAGGGAAAAAATAAAATATAGGTGGGATGTTCAACTGCAAGCTGCGTACAGCTGATATTTACGATGTTTGAAGAGTAATGATAACGAACGACAGAAGAACAGAGGAACTGCCACATGACGTTCCATATCAAATGATTCATATAAAGGGTGTTCGAACATGTATTATTTATCTTAATATATTAATCCAAAAGTGAAAACGATGTACTCACTCGTCACGAATCTCAAGCCACAAAATAGAATTTTACCAAATCTAGAGGGAAGTTCGCTTTTGTATGATAGAGACCCGCTCAGGAAGGATTTATCAAAATTCCATTCCTAAGAGGTAGAAACAGCCCCTCAAAGTTTCTTTCTTTCCATAAGAGTAACATTGGAATTAATTAATTTAAAACAGCTAATAAAAAACCCATGACAAAAATCTTGGCTAAACTGATTTTCGTGTGAACTTTGACATTATCGACTACTTTGCAACCACTGAAGTAGACTTGTAGGGTGTTCTAGACTACAACACTCTATAGTCTCGGAGATCGGCAGCAGGCTGAACTTTTATATTGTTGTAATAATGTTTTAGACTGAATCGTAGAGGGAAGGGTAAGCAAGCGTAGAGAACAACACCGTAGTGAAGCAAGGGCTGTTGGCTAGTTATATTATATAAATTAGCGACATTTATATTCTAAATAAACCTGCATTCTATGTGATGTTCTCCATCAATTATTCCAAAACTATCAGCCGGTTTTGTGAATCTTTTTTCCAAAAAAAGAGAAGCATTCCAGTTTTGTAAGGATTGATGTAATAGTCATCAGTATTTCATATGTTTGTAAAATGCTATTCACTTAATGTTTTAAAAAATCACTAATTTGTAAAACAGTTCAATTAGCATTTAATTTCGTATTTACAAAAATAAAATGTTTAAAAAATCTTGGTTTTATTCTAAGTAAACTCAGTATTTATTAGATAATGGTGGATGGTTTTTTTTCCAATTTGTTTGTTTGTTTTTTTCTTTGACAGTCTACATTCTACAACAATTAAAAGAGGCTTTTTTCATCGACTTGCAAAATGTTATTATGTTATCGAAATAATATCCATAGCAAATTTATAAAATCTTGTCCTTAAATATATTTTCAGATTTTTCTCACACTGAAATTATAGCATATTTCATAGGACTTATTATTATATTGTTAACATGTTTTATTTGTATTTGAGTGAATTAAGCACTGGTATATTTATCTAGTTACGCGAATTCTACATTATTGTCAATTTTGGGTGGCTTACTTGGTTTGGAATTGCTTTCAAAATATTAATAAAATGCTCCAAATTATCACATGTTAAAATATACCCGGTTTTAACAATAGGAAGGCCAACAACACCTTGATTGATTATTTATTTACAATTGTATAAAACATCAATATATCGCAGAGTCAGTGTAGTTCAATTGTTGCATCTTTGAAATTTTTTTCTTTTTTGAATATCTTAAATTTAAAATTTGTTTTATTTTCTTTTTCTTCTTATTTAATTTTGTTTTCTTATTTTTTGGATATTATTTTTGATGTTGTAGAATTCTTCAACTGAGCACAATGCAGCATCAGCTAAGTATTTTATTAATTTTATTTTGAATTTGTCAAAGTTATTTTCTTTTTTTATAATTTCTGGTAAAAATCTAAAAAGTGTTGGTCCCATGTATGTTGAGTTTTATTTTTTTGTATACAAATTTATATTATAATGTGTGGGAATTATATGAATTTTTTCTTCTATTACAATTGTGTATCTGAAAAGTATTATTAATTTCTATTGGGTTTTTCATTATCAATAAAGTTGTGTTGTAAATGTATTATCCGAATACTGTTAGAATATTCGTATTTTTGAAAAACAATTGTAGCTGATTGATCATATTTTAATTATTTCATGATTCTTATGGCTCTTTTTAGAAATTTCAGGACGATCAAAATCTTGTTTACTGGTTGTGCCATATAAGCAAATACCATGAGAAATGTGTGAATGTATGTATGCATAATAAACTGTTTTTAATGTTTTAACATTATATAAAATTGACATTCTATAAATTGCATGTATTCCTGAATTTCTTTTAGAAATTTTGTTATGTCTTCAAAAATGTTTGAATCGTTCCAAGTTAAATTTTGGTTGATGTTCAAACCAAGAAAATTCGTGCTGTTTTGTTTTTCAATATCTTTATTATTAAATATTATATTATTTGGTATATATATCTTATTGTTTTGTATAGTTTGAAAAACAATTCATTTTGTTTTAGGTTAACTCAAACCTAACACGTAAGTAACTAACATAACCTTGAAATTATTGTGATTTATAATGAACACTTTATTATAAATCACATAATAAAGTGAGTGTGATTTACAAACACACTCAATCTGTAGTTTCAGGGCCTTACTTGATTCACACGTATGAACATACAATGAAATCTTGATACCACGAATGAAGGAGAAAGAAAACAATGACGCGATCAAGGTGTATCAGATCAACACGACGTGGTTCGGATTCCATGTAGGTCCCTTAGTTGCCCTGGCTATAGGCTATTAATAAATAGCTCTTAGTTAGTAACATTGACTACACTCATCATACTCATTCGCTTCTCATATTCACCCATATCTTGACGATCAGTGTCTTACTAATGAATAGTAATGTATAATTGGTTTTTATTCATCCGATTTTCACTACTGTCAAAAATAATGTCAAGGAATTATTTGAACGAGTTACTAGAGGACAGAAACAGGTTTCAAAATTGTAGGGAATAGGACTGGTAATGGGTCTGCAAGGCTCCGTCCTCGGTCCTATTTTATTTCCTAATTGTATTGATTGGCGTAACAATTGTTATCACATAATACAGTGTGATTTGTATCCATTATTTGTACTTCACTTTTCTAGTTTCCTGTAAACAAGAAATTACTCTCAGGACTAACATTAACATTAATTCCATTGTTACTTTTACGGTCTTAACAACGAGGCTTAAACTCAGGCTATATTGGCAGGACATCCGAAATCAAAGAAACGTTTTAATTTTTAACTTTTTACGATAAAAATGTTCTAAGCAAAATAATTGAAAACCGCTTAACACAAACTGAAAACTAGTCTTGCTCGTAATGCAATAGTGTTCATACTGAAATTCTCAGCCTTAAAAGATAGCAAATCTTTTAAGGCTGAGAATCTTTTAAAGCAAAGAGAAAAGAGAGCAACTCTACTTACATTTACTCTTGACAGTGGTGTTAATTCAATAACATAGTTTTCCTTACATTAATTACTATAATAAAGTTTTCAATAACATATTTACTATCTCCTCAGAAGGATTAAATCGGACGCCTTATTTTACAATTCCCTTTTTAATCTTGGTCTTAAGTATTAGTTTACTCTCTAATTCAAAAAGTTGCCTCTAAAATTAAACCATACACTTGTATATTTACTTTTTACGATCTTTTTTATACATAAAATCTTCTATATAGCTAGGCTTATTTATCTAAGCGGTTTCCTTAATGTTTGAAATTATAATAGGACCAATCAACTATCTCTTAATTACGGTGAATTACGATTCATAGAACTTTTTTAGCAAAGGTCCCTATGGCAACTATGCAGTCGTCTTCGAGTCATTCGTTGAGGTAACAAATTTGGTCGCATGCTGAGTTTGGGCACAGAGTATAATATAATAACACTGTTTATCTGTACTCAGTGACTTGGATTTGCTAAGAATAGCATATGTTGGGTAACTACAATCTGAGAGCACGAGGATGAATATATCAAAATGAACAAAATTTAATATACTAGGTTTTTTTTTGTAGAAAGCATGCTATTAAATTAATCTTTATTTCTATTTACTATTTTTATTTTATTAAGTTGGTAAGTGAATAATTACCATTAACATGTTGATTGTAGAGAGTTCTAAAAGTCACTAATGTATAAATAAACAGTTGAATGTTGTGTAATATTAATGTCATATTGTTTGTATGACATTAATTTGATAGGCCTAACATTATTGCTGCATTGTTGTCTATTGTTGTTGAGTATATGTATCTCAATCTTATAAATATATCTAACATTCTTTTAAAATGTAATATGTTTGTAACTAATGCAATTAAATTAATTTTCTTTTAAATAACAAGCATAAAGATGACTACATATTGTATCAATGCACGTGATTATAACTACCCATTAACTCGAAGAAAAACACGACGTGCTTTTTGTAATGTTTCTGTGGTGTGTATACAATACCGGCGGCATTGTCCTGTACTGGTATGAGTACGTCAGCACAGCGCTGAACTTGACCTCCGAGCTTGTCGGCCTTGTCACATCCGCAAGCCTCAATTAATTCATGTCCCTCCACCATGTCAGAAGGCACGTCTGGTCTACCTTAGGCTTTGGTTAGATGTATTGTAATGGTTAGTTGTATTGGATTATAGACTTGTGTTGTTTTCCCAATCAAGATCAACTCCCAAAGACCATTATCCTGCACTGGTACGCCAGCACAGCTCTGGCCTTGATCTCCGAGCTGGTCGTCCTTGTGATATCCGATCCTTCAAAGCTCAATCCTCTCTTTTTCCACCCTGCCACCCAGGCGTTTGTTGTATTATATTATAGACTTGTGTTGTTTTCAAGATCAACTCCCAAAGACCATTATCCTGCACTGGTACGTCAGCGCAGCTCTGGCCTTGATCTCTGAGCTGGTCGTCCTTGTGATATCCGATCCTTCAAAGCTCAATCCTCTCTTTTTCCACCCTGCCACCCAGGCGTTTGTTGTATTATATTATAGACTTGTGTTGTTTTCAAGATCAACTCCCAAAGACCATTATCCTGCACTGGTACGTCAGCGCAGCTCTGGCCTTGATCTCTGAGCTGGTCGTCCTTGTGATATCCGATCCTTCAAGGCTCAATCCTCTCTTTTTCCACCCTGCCACCCAGGCGGTTGTTGTATTCATTCTCCACCACAACTCGAGGTCACTAAACTGACCGCTTCCGGAACTAGATAAACTCAATTAAAATAAAAGTTTAGGAATAAAACAACCGATGTTTCCGCTTTAATAATGTTATGGTAATCAAACTGTATTAGGCATATCTTGGGAAGATTTATCTTATTTCTCTCTAGGTCATCGACAGTAAAATGAAGAATACACCTTGATTCCTTTTTAACTTAATGTGTTTTCTCTGATGGTTGTAAATGTGGTTGACCGACATCGATTATTATCATAAATAAACAATATTGTAATTGTATTAAAATTTCCCTGTATTACTCATTTTTGGCTATAATATTTGTAAACAGAAATTTACTAAATGCTTGCAGATTATAAACAATTATTTGTCTTGCTAATTAATGTGTCCACATGCCACTTGTAGGGTTGATAATGAATTGAAACAACATTGTTTACTGTCAGTCTGAAGTACGAAGGGTATTATTTGTGAGAGGACCTCCCACTCACTCTATATGACGTATTTTTCAAATGATTTAAAAATATAAAGTAACGTGTTTTTGTTGGCCACTGAATGTTGGCAAAACAAGGAATCCAATAATTGAAAATAAAATACAACTTTTTCATAAGTTTTTATACTGTTAAACACAACTAGCTATTTTGCAGGCTATTTATTGTAAATTTAACGAATATAGGTCTACGTGATTCCCGTGGCTTAAAAATAACCAGTAACTAGTACATTTTTAGTGAGTATAATCAAATAAATTATACCCGCAGGACCGACAGTCTCGAAATAACCAGTAACTAGTACATTTTTAGTGAGTATAATCAAATAAATTATACCCGCAGGACAGACAGTCTCGAAATAACCAGTAACTAGTACATTTTTAGTGAGTATAATCAAATAAATTATACCCGCAGGACCGACAGTCTCGAAATAACCAGTAACTAGTACATTTTTAGTGAGTATAATCAAATAAATTATACCCGCAGGACCGACAGTCTCGAAATAACCAGTAACTAGTACATTTTTAGTGAGTATAATCAAATAAATTATACCCGCAGGACCGACAGTCTCGAAATAACCAGTAACTAGTACATTTTTAGTGAGTATAATCAAATAAATTATACCCGCAGGACCGACAGTCTCGAAATAACCAGTAACTAGTACATTTTTAGTGAGTATAATCAAATAAATTATACCCGCAGGACCGACAGTCTCGAAATAACCAGTAACTAGTACATTTTTAGTGAGTATAATCAAATAAATTATACCCGCAGGACCGACAGTCTCGAAATTTTTCAGAGATATCATAGAGATGTGTTAAACGATTGTCGTACTTGTATTCTTTAATAACCTTTTATAAAATAGAAGATCGTTTTTAAACATCCTGTATGCTGTAGATAACGATTTAAGTCTGTGTGATGGTAGGGTGGATGAATGGGGCATAATAACAAGAGATTTTCTCAAACAGGAAACAACTAAACTGTCTTTAATAAGTAAGTGTTTACAAGTCATCATTTATTTCTTAACTCAGAATTAATCATAGTCAATGAATGGATGAATGAATGAAAATGCCTTTATTTATGTGGTGAAGTTAGGACTATTTAGTCCTCCATACCACTTAACCACATCCTCTCTACCACTTAACCACAATCTTCAGTCAATCAATCTTCAGATGGTTTCAATTTGTGATCATCAAGTCTTCTGCTGCCTCACAAATTGATGTAAACATGTATGTATTGACGTAGTTACAAATTGCAGTGATCATTAAGTGACGTAATCACGAATTGACGTGTTAACGGCTTGAAGTGGTCACGAATAGACGTGTTCACGATTAAAGTGGTCACGAACGTGTTCACGATTTAAAGTGATCACGAATTGACGTGTTCACGACTAAAGTGATCACAGATTGACGTGTCAAGACGTAAAAGTTGTCACGAATTGACGTGTTCACGACGTAAAAGTGGTCACGAATTTTCTGTTCACTCATGAAGTGACATGATTAAGAAGTAACTCATTTATGAAATGGTGTGATCATGAATTGCCGTTATCGCGAATTAACGTGTTCATGAATTACCGTAATCACGAAATGACATGTTCATAAGTTGTCGTCTTCACGAATTGCCGTGATCCCGAATCGACGTGTTCGAGGCATCCAATTTAAATTATTTAATTGTCCTATAACTAAAAATAACCTGTCAAATAGGATTTAATATGCTGTAATTATATTCATTTTGAGATGAAGCTAATTTTATAGTAAGAAAGATGTATTTGAAACATACCTCGAATTGCCTTGAAACTTTTAGTACAAAATGATTTGTTTATGTCTATAAAATTACAAACAAAAACGTATTGTTGCCATTTATTTCACAGTTTAGTTAAATTTTTTAGCCAAAGCCACATTTTGTAGGGGTAAATATGGGGCTATATTTGTGTGTGTGTATATATTTAAATATCTATTTTTAGGTTTTAACAAAAATAAAAATAAGTACGGTATAAAATATTATATATCCTGTTGACCCACCCGCCGATTATTACAACAACGATGAAAATAAGTACGGTATAATATTTTATACCGTACTTATTTTTATTTTTATTAAAACCTAAAAATAGATATTTAAAAAATTGGAAAATATATAACAAATGTTATTTACAGCATATGATTGAAAAACTGCTTTTTTCCAATATCCTTTCAAAATGTAAATGTGATTTAACGATGTGAAATTAGACCTACTTAATACAATGCTATACAGAACAGCAATCAAATTATTGTAGGGTTATCCAAATGGGTTAGGATAATTGTTTTAATCTATGCCTTGATGAGGACTCATACTAAGTTTTTTTAATTTAGACATTTTAACACTTCTTTTACTTTTCTAACTTATAACTGGGTTTGGAAACCCCATATTGAGTTAAGTTATGTTTACTATGGGTTTATTTTAACCTGTGCTTGACAGTCGTGTAAGCACATACATCTATTTAATTTCAACGAGTTCTAGTTTTTACACAAGTTTTAGGAATAAAATAATTTTAAAGAGCTAAAATTGTAAGTTGCAACATCACATTTTTCATAAGAATTATTACGTAGTATACAGTGATAGCACATAGCTTTTTCATTAATTTTTGATTCGGTAGGCAGGAGTGAAATGGGACGATAAGCACGAATGTAACGAAATTATAAAGGCGTTAAATGTTACAAAAGAGCGCTTGTAAGATAAGCAATTCTATGTAACAAGAAACAAACGTTATTCATCGTCTTATTTATATACCAGATTACAAATTAATATCTTCAACTCAAATATGAAATATCAAACACTTTAACCGATGCTAAGATAATGCTGACAGTAAGGTCTGATAGATAAGCTAAGCGGCTGTCGACAGTATGCAACTAATAACACCGTGGCATTAGTTTCTAATGGCCTTATTCCGAGCGGCTTTATGACACCGTCTTATAACCAAAAGGTAAACAACGTTTAACGATTTAACTTTGCACGTTCATCGATAATTATGTAAGAATAATATTTTTAATGTATTTTGAAATGTGATCAAGGTTTTGTGGCGTTTCTAAATTTGCCAGTTGAAAATTATTAGTGTGAGAAGATGCGAATCTGGAGGCTGGCATTCTTTCTAATGTTGTATTCACAAATGTCCATAATGCACAAACCAAGTTATGTATATTTCAACTAGATAATTTAAGGACTATTTCAAATCTCGGTACGACATTTGTTATTTCCTCGCGGAAACAAATTGGTAATTTTGCATCAATTTAAATGCCAACACTTTTTAACATAAGAACTCTTTGTGTGTAGAACGTAAGACCTATGCACCATGTCAGCGTTGCTTTCCCCTAAAAGAACACAACCTATTTTTATTTACTTACTATTACTTTGTAT
The DNA here is from genome assembly GCA_035578905.1 of Stictocephala bisonia. Taxonomy (NCBI): domain Eukaryota; kingdom Metazoa; phylum Arthropoda; class Insecta; order Hemiptera; family Membracidae; genus Stictocephala; species Stictocephala bisonia. Next base: position 75,768 of record JAQJVL010000337.1, on the reverse strand, counting down.
TTATTTTTATTCCTTTTTACTATCAATTTTGCTGTATATGTAGAAGATGTCAAAATTGGTTACACGTTTAATGCTTTTGATACATTTTATCAGGAAATTTACCATAGTAAAAATTTTAATAGACAGATTTTAAGGAAATCTTGTAAAATCATAGGTTATGTGGGGTTTATATACAAGATATATGGAGTTTTCCAAAATGTACAACAACATCGCAATAAATGCTTCATATTTTTTTCTCATAAATCAGGACCGAACATATTCTCACAAGTTATTGCCGTTAATTAACTGTCAAATTAAAAGTTAATAATTTATATTTTACAATTTTGAGTTAGGTTGAAACTAACACCTCATGATAATAACGATAAAAAAGTTAAGTTACGTACGATAAAAACACTATACGTAGACAGGGTTGCTGATTGACGTGGAATACTGAATACTTTCCAGATTACTGCCAATTTCTAATATATTTTCATATAATCACGTAAAATAAATACAACCACAACCTCTCCTTTCTCTGGGTGGTGGTTGCCCCATTTAGTTTCTCCCATGTTCTTAGACGTTTGATGGAAGCCATCATATTTCCAATTACACCTGCCTGTATCTGCGTCACTTATGAGTTCATTTCTGCAAAATTGAATCCTCCAGAAGTCTGAAATGGAGAGATGAATTATACCTTCTACAACAGTATTCAAGGGATGTGCGACCTTTAATATTTACGTCACAGCTCGTGACGAGAAGGGCGCATCGGACATTAGTCAAACATAGGTGTTTGTCCTCTAATATAAATCCAATTCTCCTGGATCAACAGGATGTGGCAGTCACAGGATGAGACGAAACTTAAAGTCAATTTAGTCGTCAGATTTTCATAACAACTAATAATGATCATCTAGTCACGGTATTTGAGAGTTTCGTTTGTTACCTCGATGAAAAGCCTCTTCGGTATAGCCATTAAATCAAATGACAATTACTATTTTTACTAACACTTGTATTTAACTCCATTCCAACTAAATTTAAATATGCATCTTGATAACAGTGCAATTGATGAAAACTAATCACCGCCATCTCTTTGCTCTTGTTCTGTTTCAGATGGATGGTGGGATGTGATTTGTTAGTATGTACAGTGGTATCTGAGGTCTGCTCCTTCGTACGAAAAGAGCACGTAAATTATTTACCTCATTACTCAGAAACATGACTCCTGCCGAGCAAAAGACCACTACAGGAAAAAAAATACGCTCAGACTGTAAATTGCGAGTGCCATTTTCCTGTTCACCTGACACCCAGGTGGGTATCCCGACTACTACCTCATGGCCAACCACAAAACGTGTCGTGGCCATCTTTGAGCCTCTAAATACGTAGACACACAACGAACTACAACCAGTTTGACAATACCAACTCTGAGGCTCTTATTCACTATCAAACAATTGACTTCAGGTCGTACAAATTCCATCTCTAAAGCTCTCTATGTCCCTGAGGCTCTGATTCAATTAATAAACTAAATGTAGTACATTTTCCGTCTCTGAGGCTCTCATTCCATTATTAAACTAAACAGACTAAAAGTCGTAAACTTCCATCTTCGAGGCTTTGACTCCTTTAACAAACTAAAAGTAGTACATCTTCCGTCTCTGAGGCTCTCATTCCATTATTAAACTAAACAGACTAAAAGTCGTAAACTTCCATCTTCGAGGCTTTGACTCCTTTAACAAACTAAAAGTAGTACATCTTCCGTCTCTGAGGCTCTCATTCCATTATTAAACTAAACAGACTAAAAGTCGTAAACTTCAATCTCGAGGCTTTGACTCCTTTAACAAACTAAAAGTAGTACATCTTCCGTCTCTGAGGCTCTCATTCCATTATTAAACTAAACAGACTAAAAGTCGTAAACTTCCATCTTCGAGGCTTTGACTCCTTTAACAAACTAAAAGTAGTACATCTTCCGTCTCTGAGGCTCTCATTCCATTATTAAACTAAACAGACTAAGAGTCGTAAACTTCCATCTTCGAGGCTTTGACTCCTTTAACAAACTAAAAGTAGTACATCTTCCGTCTCTGAGACTCTCATTCCATTATTAAACTAAACAGACTAAGAGTCGTAAACTTCCATCTTTGAGGCTTTGACTCCTTTAACAAACTAAAAGTAGTACATCTTCCGTCTCTGAGACTCTCATTCCATTATTAAACTAAACAGACTAAGAGTCGTAAACTTCCATCTTTGAGGCTTTGACTCCTTTAACAAACTAAAAGTAGTACATCTTCCGTCTCTGAGACTCTCATTCCATTATTAAACTAAACAGACTAAAAGTCGTAAACTTCAATCTCGAGGCTTTGACTCCTTTAACAAACTAAAAGTAGTACATCTTCCGTCTCTGAGACTCTCATTCCATTATTAAACTAAACAGACTAAGAGTCGTAAACTTCCATCTTTGAGGCTTTGACTCCTTTAACAAACTAAAAGTAGTACATCTTCCGTCTCTGAGGCTCTCATTCCATTAATAAACTAAACAGACTAAGAGTCGTAAACTTCCATCTTTGAGGCTTTGACTCCTTTAACAAACTAAAAGTAGTACATCTTCCGTCTCTGAGACTCTCATTCCATTATTAAACTAAACAGACTAAAAGTCGTAAACTTCAATCTCGAGGCTTTGACTCCTTTAACAAACTAAAAGTAGTACATCTTCCGTCTCTGAGACTCTCATTCCATTATTAAACTAAACAGACTAAGAGTCGTAAACTTCCATCTTTGAGGCTTTGACTCCTTTAACAAACTAAAAGTAGTACATCTTCCGTCTCTGAAACTCTCATTCCATTATTAAACTAAACAGACTAAAAGTCGTAAACTTCCATCTTTGAGGCTTTGACTCCTTTAACAAACTAAAAGTAGTACATCTTCCGTCTCTGAGGCTCTCATTCCATTATTAAACTAAACAGACTAAGAGTCGTAAACTTCCATCTTTGAGGCTTTGACTCCTTTAACAAACTAAAAGTAGTACATCTTCCGTCTCTGAGACTCTCATTCCATTATTAAACTAAACAGACTAAGAGTCGTAAACTTCCATCTTTGAGGCTTTGACTCCTTTAACAAACTAAAAGTAGTACATCTTCCGTCTCTGAAACTCTCATTCCATTATTAAACTAAACAGACTAAAAGTCGTAAACTTCAATCTCGAGGCTTTGACTCCTTTAACAAACTAAAAGTAGTACATCTTCCGTCTCTGAGGCTCTGATTCCATTATCAAACTAAACAGACTAAAAGTCGTAAACTTCCATCTTTGAGGCTTTGACTCCTTTAACAAACTAAAAGTAGTACATCTTCCGTCTCTGAGGCTCTCATTCCATTATTAAACTAAACAGACTAAGAGTCGTAAACTTCCATCTTTGAGGCTTTGACTCCTTTAACAAACTAAAAGTAGTACATCTTCCGTCTCTGAGACTCTCATTCCATTATTAAACTAAACAGACTAAGAGTCGTAAACTTCCATCTTTGAGGCTTTGACTCCTTTAACAAACTAAAAGTAGTACATCTTCCGTCTCTGAAACTCTCATTCCATTATTAAACTAAACAGACTAAAAGTCGTAAACTTCAATCTCGAGGCTTTGACTCCTTTAACAAACTAAAAGTAGTACATCTTCCGTCTCTGAGGCTCTGATTCCATTATCAAACTAAACAGACTAAAAGTCGTAAACTTCCATCTCTGAGGATTGCATTCCACCAACGAACAGCCGTCTATAGTTTGTGCAACTCTACCAGCTCTGAGCTTTATCATACTGAACAAACAACGAGTACAATCTGTCTAACCCTCCCAGCACAGGGCAAACAAGTCTAACACATCCGCTAATGTTGACCCTCCCGCGTGCATCGGCAGTTAGTTGAATGTATAATGCCACATTGATCTGACCTCTTGTATGTTCAAGGGCGCTCACTACATAAAATAGGATATAGTTTTCTGTTGCCATTTTTATTAGTTATTAAGAAATGTTTTGTGACTAATATTGTTAAATTAATTGCCAGCGGCTAATGTTAATAATTATTGTAAAAGAAATTTTTAATTTAATTTTTTTTCAAGTTGGGGCCAGCTTTCTTTGGAGAAATTGGTGAATATTAGCAGTTTCACAGAAAGAAAATTTTAAAACACATATTATACTCAACCCAATTTTGCCTACTATTCCTATGGTTAGTAAGGAGTACTGTATATAGTTTTTATTTAGTCTGTTTTCAACTTTTGATAATGCAGTGTAAAATGCGTACGAAAACAAATAATCAGTTCTATAAACTAAACCTAACAAGCCCAATCGGAATAATTATTGGATGTACAGTAAAATTGCAACTAGAAAGTTCTCGACCACGGAAGAGAAGGTATAGACCTCGTATGGAACTAGTTTTTTGCTTGTTTGAAAACTGGCTTCATTCTAATTCATGGCATTTAAATGTTTTTGTCTCTCTGCATCGATGACGGAAAAATGATCCAAAGTCGTCTAGCTAATTTTTGTTGTACAGTCCCAGAGTTGAACTCGTAACTTCGAGCATTGAAATACGAAGTGCTGACCATAGCGTAGCAAGAGGCCAAGTGTATTATAGATATAAGGTCATAAAAATTCGTTTATGTTCTCTCAACTAAACAACACAGAAACATGTACACGAGTTTCCACCAACTTTACGAGAAATCGATTTGATTCCTACCACTTACTCCAATCATGGACAAAATTGTTGATAGACAGCAAACAACAAACGTGCACAACTTGTAAACAAACTCGCGGTTATTGATAAAAGAAACTTAGCAACAAACCTTGTCTTACTGACACGCTCAGAAAACACTCAACACTGCCGAGGAAAAATTATTTTTATAATTATTTACAGATTTTTCCCAAGTAACTGACAAATTCTAAAAACATGAACACTGTTCTAAATTAGTGTGCCTATACGCTATTTTAATTTTAAAATACTCTAATCATTTTTGTAGCGAATATAGAAACGTAACGAAACTGTTAAGCCTGTAAAAAAATCATGTACTTTACTACTGCATAATTGATTTAGAAAATTTGTGAAATGTAGGTAAATTTATAAATTACTCAATTATCCCAAGAAGATGAGGACTTTTTATGTCATTATTATTTTCCTGTGCTCGGTGATTTTCATACAGTCTCCTTGCTAAGAAAGGAGCAATGACTTCTTTGTGGAGCTCGAACCAGTATGTGGTATAGTACTTACCTCGGCCAAGACTGAAATATTTACCCTGTCCAGAAATTGTTACCAAAGCAGATGGCATTTAGTTTCACGGCCGTTTGCAAAATCTCTGGTTAAAGGCTCAGCCCTACGCTCACAAAATCACTCACCACCATGAATTAAAATGACATCAGGATGTTGATTGCTTACATTACTGGACACGGCCACTTGAGGAAACATCTGGCAACAGTTGTTATCTAGTTGTAGGCAACAACTGATAAGACACTAGTTACTGGCTTTGTGGTGAGGGTCTTGAATCTGCCGAACACCTGTTAACTTAGTGTGATGCTCTGGAGCTTAGAAGAAGGAGAATTTTCAAAGTTGAACTTTTAGGTGAAAGAATGGTAGCTAGTCTGGGGGGAAAAATTAGAGCTGATTAAGCCGCTTGGAATAGGTACCCCATTCTAGTAGGTAACAGGGGAGCACAATAGTTGATTGTGGAAAGGCCTCAGAACTCTCCTTTCCCCTCAGCAACTAAACTAAACTATCATGCAGTTGATGTCCAAACTAGATTATCTATAGGCCTACCTTTTGATTATAGATGGTGACTGTGACTACCGAGTATACAAACCTAACCCCACCCATCCTACACACGCGTTTTTTGGTCTTCTCACTTGCCTTACGGAGGCTTATGATTGATTATTTACAAAACATCAATTGATATGTCTAGCAACTACGCCACGATCAAGTATGAAGCAGGAGCTATGTAACAGTGCTGTTACATGGGTTACACCATACATCGCTGTCTTGCGGTGGTCTCCCCGCTATGATTACTGCGTATTATGTCATACCGTTGTATGGCACGGTCTGTCTATGATGCAATACGTCCTGTTTAACATGTCTACAGAGAGAAGCGCTGTAAACACAGCTGATTGAAGGAATTAGCTGTCACTCAGCTTTCACTCAGCAGAAAGCTTTGACAATAGTAGTGTTTTAATAGACGCATGCCCACACACTTCCTCATGCAACATGACAGCCGTCAGTGAATAAACATCGTAGTTAAGTTTTCGTCTTTATTGGACGACCGACGACTAATCTACTAATCATTCTACGCACATAGTGCTGTTAACCAACCCTCCTCACGTACAAGAAAAAAGTACTATTCATTTACAGTTAGTGACGAACCTCTCAACTATCACAGGACACACGGCACAGGGCGTGTGATCTTGCATACATGCTCTGTGTCTCGAGAATATTATCAGCCTAATGTATGTTAAAATCGTGATATCATTCAGTCACTTTTGTTCTCAAAGAGAATTAGTTTAAGCACTTCTCGAACATAAAATCAAAACGGTTTCTACCAGTCATCATGTTATACCAAGTGTCCAAAAAGTCCCGGACCGGTTAAATATTTTGGAACATTTGTATAATAGAGCTAAAACAATTGGTACTGGATATAAAAACTTATTTTAACACATAATTCAGTGACCCACTACCTCCTTAGGGGACGGCCTAGGCACTACCTCCCTACCTCCTAGCGGGCCGCTAGGAGTCGAAAGAAAATCTCAAATGTAAGCATAGATCGATATGCATGCATATGAATATTTTAAAGTCTTAATTAGTATAACATCATGCCACAAATTAGACCTCAAAAAGTTAATCCTAAACAAAATGGTGGCGCTCGGAAGATTCAATACTGATCTTATGCGCGTGTTCAAGAATGGCTTAATTTTGATGTAACCATATCAGATGAAACTACAAAACTTCACACATGATTAGGGATGGCAAATATTTTCAACATATCGATATATCGAATTACCGATATATCTCAAACCAAATATCGGTCTAACGATAATATGGAAAGAAATATATCGATATATCAAGAAACCAATATATCGAGCTGTAAATGATGTATCTATTTAAAATTATGCACTAACTCTTATGTCATGTCTCCAAAAGTACACTCATGTTTAGCTGTCACTATTTAGAATAGCATACTGAATGTTAAAATGAATATATTTATCCACACGAAACAAGTGGGACCTGTGGGGTTCAATGAACAAACATTCAAAATAAGAATAATTATAACCTTCATTATTATGTTAATTATAAAAGAGTAATGTACAGTAATAATGGTTTGTAAGGCGACTAGCTAGGCATCCTAGAGTCAGCGTTGCCAACTCACACAACTCCATTTACCCGTTCCACCCACTCGTCTACAATAAACTACATTTAAGTACGTTAACCTCACGTAAAAAAACTTACTAAAGTTGCTTTATTATATCAATGCATGTTTTTTACGCATAAGAGGCAATTTAAATATGTGTTTATTCGAATCGTGATGATTTTGAGTAGGGAGAGAGAATAACGTCAATATTTAGTTATATAATATATCGGACCAAAATATCGAAATGCCCGATATTATCGAAAAGAAAGATACTAATATATCAATACATCGAAACGGATTTATCGATATTTCCTATATATCGTCGTCATCCCTACACATGATAACTGCACACAAAAACCTACTGTAAGATGTATTCAGTGTCTTAATCTTTTATGGGAACGGTCCACGGAGGGTCAGTAGAAAGTGTTTAGTGTAAGCATAGGTTGATATGCACATCATTTTAAAGGACTGGTCAAGCAAAGAAGAATGTCGCAAACCGCATTATTTTGCGAGACTATATAACATCGCTTTTAAGATAGTACAAGAACTAATTTCACAGGACAGTAGATTGTCTTCAAGAGACACATATGATTAGACACTCCTTGTTTCTGTAATCAATTATATGTAGGGCACATATTTATATGTTTAAATATGTATGTTAACATGAATCCCAACATAACTTTTTTGCAATTTGTTAGAAACTGTAAATATTAAAAAATAAATAAATAAATAATAAAAAACTATTCTGATTCAAATAAATAACTCGACTAGCTAACGTATAAGACTCAAGCTGACCGGTGTCAACTCTACGTTCAAATGACCAGGTTTGTTTGTTCTCATGTATAAATTTGGCGTAAATATTATTCTAAGAATTTAATTATTATTGCCTATATATTACTCAGGCGTAGTGGCTCAGAGGCTAAGGCTTCAGACTGCGGACGGCAATTTCCAAGGTTCAAATCCCCAACTGAGATAACAGTCGGTAATTCACACGTTAAGGTCACGCACAGGCCAGAAGGCCCATGTGAATTGGTGAGTCAAGTTGACAGATTGTGTTTTCTATAACATATGATAGTAAATATAAAGTAAAACTAGTAACATACTTTATTTATTCACTTTATTTATAATTCATTAGCCCTACATAGTGCTCTAAAACATCGTACAGATTCAAGTCCTGGTACTTTGTACGTTTAAAAACACTTTTTTTACGTTTTTTCTATTTAATTTATAAAATTTCACTCTATATTTCTGAATGTCCTTTTTATAACGTTAGTACGTTTTTTAATGGGTATTTTTCAGTCCATTCCTGAGCTCTCGGCAACTCGTGAATCACGAACCCTCCATAACCGGAAACGATCAGGGACAACGATGGAATTTAAAGCAGCAGTTATTGAATCTCGAGATACGTACACTCTATGAGTCCAGTACTGTGACTGATTAGGCTTGTCATGTACAGTACTCCCTTCTCTCTGACATTTTGAAATGCGTGAAAGGGTAAGGTTAAAAACCAGTCGTCAAAACATATATGTAATCGGTGTACCCATTATTTAATTTGAAAAGTATCAAGATTTGCATACGATCTTATGAACCACCTTCAAAGAATGTACGGATCCCTGGATAATCCAGGAGTTCAGTAACTTCAAGGATTTAAATTCCTTGAGTCCTGGCTCTTATTCACTAAATTCAGTTTAAAAATAAGATTTATTTTAAAATTATTACTATACATTAATTGATACTTTTATTTATTTTCATCTTATTTGACTACTTTAATATTAAAATTATATTCTGTACTGAAAATTATTTACTAAACTCTTTCATCCATCTTGCATATCATAGTTCTCTTATTTACGACTTACCTGTTATAAAATATGAAATTAAAACAGCCTTGGGTAAAAATTAAAATTTAGATGTGATTTTTTCTAAACACATCTAAAATATAACTGAAAAGAGCCGAATTAATTGATTTAAAACAAAGTATCCTCTTAGATAATCTTAGACCACGAGACAACATATCTAAAAGGTCTAGGATTTCACTAAATTTACAAATAAAAATAATTATTTCAATTCTTTATTTATTCTGTTTGCATAGTAGAAGAAAAGTGTAATGCATTATATAACAGTTTTTATAAATATTCATTATTTATTTTATTCATGCATCACATTTATGGTATGTAAATTGATTTTTGTCAGCTTTTGTTTTAGTTAACCTTCATTAGCATTATTGCAATAGGTTGTTAGATGAGTGGCAGTTACAGTTGGCAACCAAAGGATATAAAGAATGTGAAAAGATATTGCTGCTAACTGAAAGTAAAACTGTTTGATATATAACCACGTACTTAATAGGTCTACTAAACAATATAAAAAAACATTTTAGCCCTAGCATAGTTGGTATTCGGTTTCATCGCTAAAACTGATGAGCTGTTTCCCTTGTTTATTTGTCAGAGGAGTAGAGGACTGTTAACACACAGTCACGAAACTCCTTTAAAAATTGACGACAAGCACGACACTAGCGCTCTTAGCGGCGGGGCCACAGTAGTGCATGTTTATGCACTATTTACGTCCACAGCTGTTAATAGTGAATATCAAATAACTTATAATCTATCATGGACATTTTTCTATAGTTACTGTTCCACTTATTTGCGACCAAAAGGAATAAAACGGTAATGTGGTGTAGTTGTTATTGCTACCGGTTGTCTACTTGGAGCGCTAGCGTCGTGCTTACTCCACAGCGGAGCAATGGAAGTGTGACTGTGTGATATTAAATTGTATCAAATATGAAAGCTTTCAAATAACAATTAATCATTAGCTTTTATCAACGAATTCTATCTCTCAATCACAGAGCAAGGTTATATAGTTACGATTGTTCTTATAAACAATTATAAAGTAATGGCAATATTAATTAAAGAAACACAGAGTTTTATTGTATTATTGACAGATAAAAAGTGGTTTCAAAAACATATGATTATCACAAATTATATCCAAAGCAAGGAAATATCACACAACACAAATGTATAACAAAATAAGTACAAGGATTCACAAAGTACACCTAACTAACCTAAAAGTGACAAACGTAATTAAATATCGAAGCAGAGTTAGGAACAAGATTTTATTGAATTGGCAAATCAAATTTACAAAGATATTTTTGAAGTTATACTTCTTTGCGCCCGTTAGACACTTTGGGATGGGATGTTGGTCGAGAAACCGCGTCACGCTGAAAAGTAAGAACAAATTTTTAAGAACTATCGATTAATCGATTGTTAATCGAAGAAATTTAATCGAAGAAATTACTGATAATGATAATATAGGTGTATAATATAATAATGAAGTCACGTATAATATATTGAAGATAAATATATTGAATAATATTGAAAAATGTCTTATATTTCATTTATATATCCTGTCTGTTTGTGTGCGTGAGTGGGTGTATGAGAATGGCCAAAGAAGTATAACTTCCACCGTGTGGTCCGACGTACACCCAATTGTTTTTTATCTGATTTGTATGATATAATTTTTTTTAATATAGTTTATAACTAGGCCTATTGACTAAAATTGTATTTGAAGTTTATCCCCAAGGCCAGTTTACAAAATACTTAAAAATGCTGTTACGATTTCAAGTTTATTATATGGTATATTGCTTTTCTACTGATAATATCTCTCATATCCTTTATTTTACAATTACGTTTTTATGTTAACTTGTTTTATAAATTGCTGACGTAAAATTATTTTACAATTATTATGAAATCTATACTCTATACAATTTTACGTAGTATGAATCGATTAATCACGTTTCGGTTCCTTCACTCCTTCCTTATTCAGGCGAGCCGGAAACATGGAACAACGACACACTGATATATGCTGTAGCAGGTGGAACGGCCAGAAAAACCTGAAGTATGCACCGTGAAATGGCAAGTCAAGGTTACAATTAATTATTACCAACAAACCACTCAAAACCAAAAACACGAATCGGGAACATAAAAACTTAACAAACACAGCTTCCTCACTGTCACCGAGAAGGTCGTTGGGAACTTGAGTTCTTCTATCTTATATATGAATGTTCAGCTTTGGAAAAAAATATCTATATACAAAGTGTCCTGTGAGTGTTCAGCCAAACTTCTGGATGTCTTTCCTTGGGTTAAGATAAACAACAAATGTCATGTGTACAAATCGCCTATCTCCCACAGATACCCGTTTGCAACTCTGTATGTACTTTTTACAGAAAGTTAATATCACTGAAGTTATTTGAAATTAAATCACGAAAATTGGTATAATTGTTTATGTTTATAGTATTCATATACCATTTAAATTTAAATTTTGAAAAAATAAGCCTTTTGATATTGGTGGCCGATTTAAAATGTTTAAAGCTATATATCTTAAATAACCCTAAATTTGAGTAAACCCCTGTTAGTGACAAAAAAAGCTGAATATTTTATTTCGATTATTAATGGTATAAATATATTGGAGATCGGAATTATTAACTGAAAAATTAAAATTTTTGTTTAGTAGCAACGGAATTCTTCGGCCAGGAGATCTTTTATATTTGAGATTACATATACAGGGACATATGATAACTGTGCGAGATAGACGATTTGTACACATGACATCTTTTGTTTGCTTTAACCCAAGGAAAGAACTCCAGAAGTTGGCAAATAACGTAATCGACAAGTAAAAGGGGCGTTCGTTCCACAAAAAAAAAAAAAAAAAAAAAAAAAAAAACGCCAAAAACATGGGTTCCTGGTTCAACGATTCAGTCCGTAATAATGATCATATCGCAATATTTGAAGTGTTATTTGATAAATGACGAACTGTTTTAGAGGACCGTAAGTTGATTTGACTAAACAATTTAGTAGTGTTATAGTTTTTCTACATATAAATGTATGGAAATTTACACGTCATTCTTGACGATTAAATGATAAAACTCCTTATATAAATGTATGGTCCACTAGATTGGATCTTTAATTATGATACGGTGTTCACTGTAACTCGTTATATAAATGTATGGTCCACTAGATTGGATCTTTAATTATGATAATGTGTTCACTGTAACTCGTTATATAAATGTATGGTCCACTAGATTGGATCTTTGATTATGATACGGTGTTCACTGTAACTCGTTATATAAATGTATGGTCCACTAGATTGGATCTTTAATTATGATACGGTGTTCACTGTAACTAGTTATAGTAATAAACACGGACCGTACATTTGAAATAGAAAATCATGTTTTTGTCCACTGACGGTAAAATTGCATTGCTACTGTAGGGCTGTTAACTTCCCAGCGGTGAAACAGCCACCTTAACCCTAAATTACCTAACCCAACCTAACCATAATACATTCCAAAGCCATTCCGGCGGACCTGTAGGGTCAGGCGCGCAATATCAGTGTACCGACGGTAACGGGCGGGTACTTGTTTATTTTTTGTTTTATTTTATTTATTAATAAGACGCCGATCGTCAAGATATGGGCGAATATGGATTTCGAATGAGTGTGATGAGTGTAGATGAGCGAATGTAGTCATTGTTACAAACTAAGGCCGACTATTCCTTAGAAAGTATCATTAATTAATAGCCCAAAGACAAATGAACAGCCGGTGATTATCAGCTGATTCTTCTCAAAATGTATTGACTCTGATTAGGATCGAACTGAGAACCTTTAGCACATGAAGCTGGTATTGAACCAACTACGCTATCGACCAATTTTACTTGTAGGGTCAGGCGCGCAATATCGTCAGAGTCAGCAATACAATTATAGGGTCAGCGACGGTAACGCTGGTTTAGCTGTTTAGTTGTATGCAGATAAGTTCCCTCCCAGGATACACCCAGGACATAATGTCTTTATCTCAGTTCACAATAGACCAGGTGAAAGTGTGCTGTGAGCAATGCGCATGAACGTTCGTTTGGTAGGTGTCGAGGATGTTGCATAAACTAGAAAACTGCAGTTACAGAACCATTTCAATTACGGTACTATGAAAACTAAGAAAATAATAGGAGATTTTTGTACGAAAATATACTTCCTCGCAAAAAACAGGTATACGGGTTTTTCCGTTGGGACGTTGATAAATGCTTTTCATGAATAAATCATTATTTATCAGCGAAGGAATATTTATATAGGAACAATCATATGTGGCTGGTGACCAGCAATGCACTCAACTATAGTACTTGTAGGTCGTGGCGGGCGCTCAGCAAAACCCGCAAAAATCCATCGTAGCAATAAACTTGATATAAATTTGTTTATCATCAGAAATTGGTCGGTAGCGTAGTTGGTTAAAGTTCAGCTTCATAAACTAAAAGGCTCTAAGTTCGATCCCAATCAGAGTATAGCAAATTTTAAAAAGGATCAGCCGATAACCGCTGATAATTTTAATAATTGTACTGTTTATTAATGACACTTTCTAAGGAACAGTCGGCCTTAGCTTGTAACAGTGACTACATTCGCTCATCCACACTCATCACACTCGTTTGAAATTCTAATTCGTCCATATCTTAAGGATCGGTGTTTTAAGAATAAATAAATAAAATTAAAGAATGAAGTTGTAGACATTTTGAACTAAACAGTTTAGCCTCTCTAAAAACAATTAATTAGTATTGTTTGGTAACAAATATACAGTTAAATCGAAACAATATAGTATTGAATAATATTGAACAGTATCATAATCTTATAATTTAAACTGTTTTGTATTTAACTAAAAAAAATATTTTATGGTAAATACAGTATATATATTTTTAAATGTATTAAATTTTCACTCACTACAATCCAAATGGATTGTTTGCATAACTAGCGTAAATGATTAAATAAAAACCCTTCTCCGTCAGTAGTTCTCAGTTGTTTATCCTTAAGACGCCGATCGTCAAGATATAGGTGAACATTGATTTTGAATGAGTGTTTTGAGTGTAGATGTGTGACTGTAATCTTTGTTACAAACTAATGCCAACTATTCCTTAGAAAGTATCAGTAATAAATTAATTACTCGATGACTAATGAACAGCCGGAGGTTATCAGCTGATCCTTCTGACAAATTTGTTTATGATTCTGATTGGGTTTGAGCTGACAACCTTTAGCACCAACTACGCTACCCAAATGACAAACGGATAACTGTAATAAATGTGTGTGAGGGGGGATTCTCTTTTATGAGAAGTATAATTTAGTCCCCATATGTAGCAAAATATTAACCACACCACAACCGCATGTCATATTACAATAAAAAGCTAATTATTACAGTATTATTTGATTATTGAGTTATATTATTAATTGCTCACATTATTATTATTATTCTTGTAATAATTAATTGAAAATGATCTATTTTTAATGTAGAATTATACATTTTATTGGTTAGATAATTGACATATTCACGTAAACTTGTATAAATGTGTATGAGGGATTCTATCCTACGAATAGAATTTGTTGTAAAAACAGAATTTTTCCACTAAAATCATGACGACTAGGCTTTACCAGCTTCCTAATTTCCTGGTAACAAGAACCAAGAGGTGGTTGTTATTGTATATATTTTTGTACGAATCATCCAAACGTAGTCTCTACACGTGGAAAACAACAATCTTTCCTCCAACCCTATTTAATGAACCCTTCCAAGAATACGACACTGGCGTAAATAACAGTAGACGTAAATGTACGCGTAACGTAAACCTGAGTAGTATTTAATTTCTGTTAAATTCAAAATCACTTAAGAAGCAGTTATAACTTGAATTATTTGAAATGTATATAAACAAAATACTTTTATTTAAATGTATGTGACTTTGATCATGAGACTTAAGTTAAAATAGTTAAAAATAAGTTTATTATTTACATATACAAAAATATAATGTAAAATTAACAATCGACAAAAAGAAATGCTATACAGTGCCGATTATTACTGGGCAAGAGTTGCGCATATCTTTCATTTGGACTTCTCTCCATATTTATTCCCAAGACGCCGATAGTCAAGATATGGCCGAATATGGATTTAAAATGAGTGTGATGAATTGTTACAAACTAAGGCCGATTGTTCCTTAGAAAGTGTCATTAATTAATAGCCCAATGACAAAAGACCAACTGGTGGATATCGGCTGTTCTGCTTCAAAACTTGTTATGACTCTGACTGGGATCGAACTGACAACCTTTAGCTTTAACCTAATAATAGATTTATAACAACTCTTGCATTTAATAAGAACAATTATTCAACGACTGTTTACATTACAGGACCACCACCATTCTTACAAAACTGGTCAATTCGAGAAGAAGTATAATAAATGATAACAAAACACCCGTTTTGTGAAATCTCAATTATGGATAACCACACCACACTATGCCAGCCTGGGATACCAGTTGCCAAATCCATACAAATTGCTGGATCTAATACGAGTAGTTAGAGGAGTCGTTTGCCTGGACTACACCATAGATTTACACCAACGGTCCCTCCTGTTATATAGACTCTCATGGTACTCAGATGAGTGACTTCTAAACCCAAAGTCAAACATACAAATATAATGTTTTATTAACTTTTGAAAGATTTAGACTACAATCCATCAATTCAATTACGTTTTTAGGTTTAATAGTAGATGAAAATCTAAAATGTCCGCAACAATTTAAATTACGTTTGCAAGAGGGTTAGTTCTGGTATTTTCAATTAGAAAACTGTTGAAGAAAACACAATAAAACTCTTCTTCTTGCGGTTCACTTAACCAGGTTTATTGTCTCGTTACTTACGGAGTGGAAATTGGGGGAGAGAAAAGCGTAAAACGAAGATACTATTAAAACTACAAAAAACGGGAATTATAAGCTTGCCCTTTTCTTGTAAACAGATAATTAAGACATCCAATATTCTTACCTTCCCCGCGTTAAATATATTTAAGTGTTTAACTTTTGCAATAAGAAATATACATATAGTATACAATATATCAAAACATGACAACAATACTAGACGTTTACACAACTATTACACAATCACTCGAAATATATCGTTATACAGTTTTTAACGCCCTTCCAGACCTTATTAAATAAATTCTTTATTTTTCGTAAAAGTAAAAGCGTATCTTTTAAAGTAAGTTTTTTTACGGCTTTGGGGACTTCTTGTACAATGAAAGCTATTAATTATTTATAATTGTATCGTTAATATATGCTAATTTAATTTATGTATGGGACTCATTTCATGCACTGTACTCTGTCTAAAGAGAGTGAAGTTTGATTTGCTATAAGGTTATAGATCTATATTAGCAGATTAATTTTTTTTTATATAAATAGAGATAATATAATAATATAACATTACCAGGGTGTGCCAAAATATTGGTACAAATCCAATGACATAACGTTTTTAAAAATTGGATGAAAAATAACAAAGAAAAGATAATTTATGGGACAGTATGTACAATACAATATGCCAATACAATGTGTAACACACATGTAACAGCTGATAATAATAAAGTAATTTCTGATAGTCTTAGATCAGCTGATTAGTACAACAATACAGTTTATGTAACATCTGATTTGGGACTATCACAAATTACTTTATTATTATCAGCTGTTACATGTGTATTACACATTGTATTGGCATATTGCATTGTACATACTGTCACATAAATTATTTTTTATTTGTTATTTTTATCCGATTTTTAAAAACGTTATATCATTCCATTTGTAATTGAATTTCCTAAAAAAAATATTATTGTGTTAAATTAATACTATAATTATTGGTTTATGAATTATTTACGGTTTAAATGGCCGTAATTTTGAAAATGTTGATACTGGAAAACCTATAATTTTTCTAAAAATGAATTTTTATGTTATAAAGAACCATACAAAATTCAAACGTAATAAACCTCTTTGTTTTTGAGATATAAATTTAAAAATAACAAAATGGTGTCTGCAAGTATAACCGATGTGTTTTGAACACTTTAAATATGATATTTGTAATCCTAAATGAACCTGTACCAGTAACCAAGAGAGTTTATCAGTGAGTTCAGAGACACCCTGTATATCAGTTAGGAAGTACTGTAAACGTGCTGAGCATGAACGTTATCTAGTTCAGAAACTTAAATCTAATCACTTGTTGTAATTATTACTTAAAGACATTTACATAGTTAAAAGTTACACAAAATCTAACGACGCGAGCATTAAGTTTAAAGGTTCTACGTCGTCTATTGTAAACCATGTACAACCGGAGGAGCCATTGTAGTCAAGAGTTGTGACGTAACCCGGGTTACGGTCACAGTTCCATATATCAATTAATCGGACGAAAGTCGTGGGATAAGGTGTGAGAAACAATCGGTTACATATGGACAAAATAATATATTATACAAACCGACATCCCTTGCTTCGCTACGGCGAGGGCGTCTACGCTTGGTTGCCCTTTTATCCCTGTTTCTCTCTAAACCATCACATCTATATAAAAGCTCTGCCTGCTGTCGATCTCCTAGTCGTGTCAGTAGTAGAAACCACTTGAGAGCGTCTTCTTCCCCTAGTGGCCAAGTGCTGAAAGCACTAAATAATTTGAAACCAAAACCTTCAACCTTTTTCAGTTGGTATGGACTCTGGGACCTAATATTTGCTAGTACATACTTACAGTGCGTCTACACATATAGTTTGTTGATTCGATCTTGTGGATTTCCTTAGTTAGGTACCGACTGCAGTTTTGCAGCAGTCATAAACCTACGACAGCTTTAGTTATCAACTTGTTTGATGAAGCTGATAAGCGTAAGGTGAAATCAAGTTCAGCGTAACATTATTGATAAATTACATGAACTAATCGGACGAGGCATGTACTTTCGGATAGTGTGTCGAAAACCTGAGTATGTACATACCTCGGTCGAATTCCTTTAGCTGCCCACCAAACCCAAACTTTTTTCTATTACCGAATATTCATAAAGGAGATATGAAAAATTTCCAAGACGTATTAAACACTCATTATACAATATGTCCTAGGCGCTAGAATAACAAAATGTTCTTGTAAATATATAAGTAGTTTAGGTAGTTATTGGCATAGAAAAAAAGTTTGAGTTTGGCGGGCAGCTAAAGGAATTTGACTCATACATCTGTCAACGACAAGGGAATGAAATATTCTCGTATATTTGAAATGATACATCTTGGTACGAATTGGAAGGCAAAAATGATTTCATGATAGTAGGACGATCTGTGTAGGTGTTCCTGAGTTCAACGTATGCCCAGAAAGAGCCCAATACAATTCGATAATAACCCTATAACCAACTAAGGGGCCTACAACTTTAAGTGGAATTGGAACCACGTAGTGTTGGTCTGATTTCCAGCTAATTGACAAACCTTATAGGCCTACTCAGTTACCCCTTACACAACATCCTGACACTGACTACCACCCAACATGATCAACCCAGACTTCTCTAGTAGTGTACAACGCCGATAGCAACTATTGAGCGGTCGTCGTTTAGGTATTAAAAGGACCGAGCATAGAACTTATCTATTGCCTACAATCTCCACAACACTTTGTCCCCAAGTAGCTGGGTTACATACAGCAGTGTGCCACCAGTGAGTGTCGACCGGATACGGACATGCAAGGTAGCATACGATATTCACCTTATACTTTTAAAAACACTTAAGAACACCCTATCACCAGATTGTATTTCGGAAAATACTTGGTACTTTTACAACCTTACCTAGATTGAATTGTAAATTTAAATGTTATTGTTTGTTAATATTTTACCATTGTTGTACACTAACATCATGAATAACAATAAGCTTTTTCTTGATAGCACCATCAAATAATGATAATAATGAAGTGGAAAACACCCGCTCACCGCCCGGTCAGTTCATTAAAGAATAGCATTAGAAAAAATATAAAATATTCAGATAATAACGGAGGTGAATCCACTGTTGGTAACAAGAGGCGTCTCCTTGTTATAAGAATATTAACAATGCCATGACCAATCAACATTATTCATGACGAATTACATAATCAACTTTGACTTGTCAATACTTGTTCTTTTATGTTGGATGGCAGTAAAAAATTCTTGACTCTTGAAAACGTTTGTTAATAAGATTTTTTGGCTCGTCTACTATTTTAGCCCACACACTTTGTGTAATTTTTACATAGATTTTATGGTTAAATCTTTCATTATATAAACATATTTTATAACGCCAGATGTTCCATTAACGAGGAATGATCGAAGTAATGGTGTAGCCAGGATTTTATTTTGGGTATGCCGAACCACTGGAATGGTTTGTAAGGATGTAACAGATACTAGCTAAATTCAAATTCATTAGGATAAAAAAAATAATAAATTACAAAATAATGTTAAAAACCTGAGCATTATTATTGTTTGGAACAGGAAACTTATTATATTATAATTAATTATAAAGTTAAAGTTAATATTGCTCTGATGGTATCAAAAACTACAAGAGCCATATTTAAAAACGTAATTAGACCAGATTTTTGGGGGTTGCTGGAGCACTTTCAGCATGCCCCTGGCTACGCCCTTGGATCGAAGAAAGGAAGTTAAATAAATCTCTCTTTGTGAAGAGACATGTCCTTGTACTGTGTAATGTTGGTCATTTACAGCCACTTAATTATGAGCACATTTTTACTTAATTCCAAGAAGAGTAAATGATAAAATCTTCTTGGTAGAACACAGGTCAAACAATACTTTCAAGGTCACTAACTATAGTCCATTTATTGAATCTCTCGACTTGACTTCAGAGCACTCCCACAGCAAGTGCTGCAACTACGAGGAGATTCAAAATGCTATGACCAATGACGTGACGATACTAGCCAGACATAACGATACAGACCGGGCCATGGTTCTTGGTAGGACGTGTAGGAGAGGTAGTGCAAGCGAGATAGTGAATATACCCCACAATACTTCTCTTACATCTATTGTGTACAAGGTGTTCAAAATCTAGCTTTAGATATGATTTAGATGACTGCTTATATAGTTTGCTGGATGGTGGTGGACGATAACTATGTACTAGTTAATAGCAACATATCAATGCCTTGCATGGCTGTCACAGTTGATTATATATCTGCAACTTACCGATAAATATGGACTGGTCAATAGCAACATATCAACGCCTTGCATGGCTGTCACAGTTCATTATATATCTGCAACTTGCCGATAACTATGGACTGGTCAATAGCAACATATCAACGCCTTGCATGGCTGTCACAGTTCATTATATATCTGCAACTTGCCGATAACTATGGACTGGTCAATAGCAACATATCAATGCCTTGCATGGCTGTCACAGTTCATTATATATCTGCAACTTGCCGATAACTATGGACTGGTCAATAGCAACATATCAACGCCTTGCATGGCTGTCACAGTTCATTATATATCTGCAACTTGGACTGGTCAATAGCAACATATCAACGCCTTGCATGGCTGTCACAGTTCATTATATATCTGCAACTTGCCGATAACCTACTTGTTTGATTATATGAACATTTGCATAAAAAGTTTATGATGTGTATTTTCATAATGTTTATATTCTTCTTTACATTTTTGTTTTTTTATTGTTTATATAATAATATATTTTTACATATTGCTAGACGACTGTACTCTTGGCAACACCGCACGTCAGAGTTTCACTCAAGCGCCAAACAGAGCCAGCTCCTTTGTCAGTCCCTCCCCTTATTCCCCTCCAAATCCTGAAGAATAAACATAGTAACCAATACTACACATTTATAAAGAGTTACATTAGTGGTAACTGCCAATGAGACGTTCACTGCAGCCATAAGAAAACGAACTCTGTTTTTTTCTATCTGTTCTCAGCTGAGTTGGTTCCACAAGTAGTACTCTGATTCATTCTTTCATACCTATTCGACATTAGGCAGCTACGTACCCAAGGAATTCACATCACAGTCTTGGACGGAACTAGCCCCACCATAGACGCCGAACAAATAATAAGCATTGGCATAGTTAAGTTGAGAGTGTTTGTGATGAACTTTCTTACTAAAGTAAGCTATGCACAATATGAATATTAAGGTATCAACTGAAAGATGATGAAAGAACTTAAAGAATACAAATTTACGAAGAAGTAATCTATTTTTTTTATCTTCACGGTGTGAAATGTTTAAGAGACGAGGAAGATATTTTAGTTATTAAGGAAATTACCTAGGAGTAGGTCTTTGTACTTATAAGGTAGTCTATCACCTAGGTCAAGGTATTTATTATATTACTATAGATATCTCATTCAATAAGAATATTTGTGGCATATGTGATGTCTCCCAGTACATTTACATGGAACTACACTAAGGCTTCATTACAGGACCTCTAAACAGGTGATAATTAGACACACCAAATTTACATTAGATGCGAAATCTATTGGAGTTCTAACAAAATTTATGATTATAGTTAATCGATGCTTTCGTTTTCTACGTTATGAGACATTTCATCTGACAGTGGACAGGTCAGTTCCACGGTTTTATTATTGCATTATGTCTATTGCACGGTTCAGGCATCGTTCGAATCGATGCTCTCGAAAGGCCTCATATTGGGTGCATAATATACGATAAAGTGAAGGAGCAAAAACTTTTGACACGTAAATTAAATATGGCGTGTCGTTCGCGCCCCACTGGTCAAGGTCGGGGGGGAACATTAATCAAACTTCAAAGTGCAGTTTGAGTATCGATTAGTTGATTCTCATGTCAACGGGCTTGTATCCAAGTAGATGGCAAAGTCGATAGTCGATTACTTTCGGGATCGTGATATTCAAATTGAGTCTTTAAACAGCATTATATTGTTGATTTAGTGATACATCGTGAATATGTTACCTGATAAGAGGTACAAAATTAAAGCCAAAGCTAAGACCGTAATAGTCTCCTTCTCATTTTATTCACAACATAAATAATTTATTCTTTAACATATTATCAAATTAAAACATAAAAATAACTAGTCTATAGCTCTCACAAAATCCACAACAATCAAATAAATTTCCTATACCTGGAAGTGCAACAGGAGTTTAGAGAAGTATAAAACTATGCCATAAATAGAATAAACATTATTCATTTCTAAGATGTCGATCGTACAGATATGGGCGAATATGAGGGGTGAATGAGTGTGATAAGTGTAGATGAACGAGTGTAGTCATTGTTACTATCTGAGTTCGACTTAGCTCAGAAAAAACTATTTATTAATAGCAAAATAGCCAGGGCAACTATGGGACATAAAACTTTACGTGTAATCAGAACCACGTAGTGTTGGTCTGATTTTCAGCTAACTGACAAGTCTGACACTCAGGTCTCTTCTCTACACAACATCCGGACCTTGACTACTATCCAATATGGACACCCCAGACTTCTCTAGTAGTGTCCACGTCGATGGCAACCACTGACCGGACGCCGTGTCGGTATTAAGAGGACCGTGCATGGAACCTATCGCCTACAATCTCCCAAACACTTTTTCCTCAAGTAGCTGGAGTACAGCACTGCGCCACCAGTAGCGACGTTAGCTAAGAAATGGATTGAATCCATCGATACCGTAATACAAAAGAGATTAAATAATATCTAGAAATATTTCATGAATACAGAAGTCAACATTTCAGTTAGGAATGATTATATGTTTTAAATTTAAAACACAAATAAGTTTTATAGGACAATAAGATAATGTGATTAGTAATAACAAATAAGGCGATGAAATCAGTAGGCTTGTTAATTACGTAAATCTTAGGCTTTTACTAAACAAAGGTCTTTGACTTAACTCCATTACTTGATAACATACAGTAGGTCTTTTAAAAATTTACCTGACAACGCTCGTTTGTTGTCTGCATTGGTTTCATAATCGACATATACGCATTCAACTTATTAAATTGTGAAACTAAAATTTAAAACTTTTTACCTGGAGTAAGTCAAAGTATTTTCAAGGTCAAGTCAAAGTCAAAGACTCCTTCAAGAAGGAATGAGTATCCTTTATATTGTGCCTTGATTAATTGTGTTCACACAGTTAATTGTGAAAGGCTGACTATGATTGATATCTTCGATACTATCGGTATTTTCGACTGTCGACTTGTTATTGTCTCATTAAAAGATTATGAGATAGACAATAGTACCTAGGCCTAACCTAAACAAGACACGATGCCACCAGTAACGCCTGGAAATGAACGTAAACAACATGTTCAATAGGTACTTTACTAAGATATATCCTTGAATTATTATTTTCAATAGATAACTCACTTAATAGGAATATTTGTGTCAGTAATATGGTTAGTTAGTGAGGTCTGCCACAACAGCTGATTTAAACTGCACTATATTTACATGGGACTATACTAGCGCTCCACTACTGGACCGCAACAGAGCTGATAAGTAGTCACAATACATTTAACATTAGACGAGAAATATATCTGAGTGTAAAATCAACGGTTCTATCTATCGTAGGAGCCAAGGTAAACAAACATGTATGCAATGTAAGGAAAATGTCCGATAGGCAATGCGTTTCGTAGTTCACAAAGCCTTGTTGTGTAATAGTCCCCTGGAAATGATCGTGGAACTAATTCAATTGTAATAGATCTTATATAAGTAAGTTCTCTAAGAAGCATTTTAACCGTCATTCCCTAAGACATGGCTTATTTATTATATGCAGTTTTAAAACTGTATTAAAGACTTACCAACAAATTGTTTAAATTACAACTTATGTTTAAATTAAAAATAATGTATCAATATGATTACAAATTACAAAAAAAGTAATAATAATACATGACTTAATTCTTCCGTTCATTCCCCAAGATTGGCTTTTTATAAGAATAAATAATTTCAATATTTATTAAAGAAATTGTGTTAAAATTAAAAACACACCACTATGAATTAAAAATATATCCAATAATCTACATCTATAAAAGGCAAAGCTCTGGCTGACTGACTAATTCTCCAACTTCCCATGTAGGTAAGAGCTGAAATTTTGTACACAGATTCATTAGGTCTTAAATAGGACAACTAAGTTGTTTTCACGCCGGTATATCCATAGGGCTTTGACCCACAGGCCTTAAAATTTACCATATAATGTTTATGGTAAAACATTCATTGAAAAAATTAGGCCTGAATACAAAAAATTAAACAACTTTTGATAATAACAAACCACATTGTTACACTCAAAGATCTGTTTCTTTAGAAGGTAAAAAAAAAAAAAATAAATAAATTAAAAGTAGATAGTCTTAAGAAATCATCTGTTTATATATATATATATATAAATAAATAAATAAATAAATATATATATATATATATATATATATATATATATATATATATATATATATATATATATATATATATATATATATATATATATATATATATATATATATATATATATATATATATATATATATATGAAGAAACTACTGTAACAGTTATTTTCAATGGTTTTATTACGTCTTCAGTTATTCAACAAAATAGTAGGAGTGACCATTCAGTTTTCGCTACGTGTTTTGTACGAGTAATCTGCAAATTATCAAAGAACTTACGATCCAACTTTGGAATAGATATTTTATATTTATCGACTTACACTTTTGGAGGGAGGGAAAACAGCTCACTCTCCCTTTAAACTTCCATTTAACCTCAACCACAACGAGTCTCCATTATGTAGTGTTTCGAAACAAAGCAACATGACTGCAGTTCTAGTGACTGTAGATTAATAGTGCGGGACGAGAGTACCACGTCCCACAAGGGCGCCGTCGAAGATCTGGATAGAATATTAGAAGATGTACGTTACAACGACGGTCTCATGGGGGTTGCTACTGGGGCTAAAAGTAGAGCTTCGCCCGCGAGAGTAACGAGTGGCGGGGATGGCACGCGAAGCGTGCAGGGGTTTCCCCTAGTTATAGTAATAAATATCTTTTATTTCTTATTTCTTTACTGAGATGGTTCGAGCTAGACTATTGTTGTGTAATAATTTACTCAAATATTATGTAACCTGCAATACGAAGTAAGAATAAAGATATTTATTTGTTCAAACTTAACAAGAAATTCAAAGAGTAAGAAAGAAAATGTATAAATGTGAAACAATGAAAAAAGTGTTAAGTCACTTGCCAGGTCTACCAGTACATCTACATTCTAATATCTGAAATAAATTTTCTTGATTACCAAATAAATTTAAGCAATAATAAAAACAAACCTGATACAACAACCAGATGTGATCATTATCAAATTACATTTACAAAGACAAAAATTATCAAATAATCCTCCATATTCCGTATTTAATAACCATAAGATATTTTTTTTACTCTATCCTCAAAAAATGATCCTTTTTAAGATTATAAATTATACAATCATCAGTATATGTTATGTCTCTTTAAAGTTTAAGTGACAAATTATTCAGTATCATAAATATAAACCCATCCCTAACACTGAATTCATATTAAACAGGGGATAACAAATTAATCGCTACACAAACGTTCTGAGTTTGAAAGAAACTCTTTTTGAATTTCCCAATTAGAATATTAAAAATTATTCAAACCCGGTTGAAATTAAATCCAGTGGCAAGGTTTTTATGTCACATTTTAAATATCCTAAGTCAATACAACATTATTATAAATAAGTCAACGAAACATCAAATCATTATCAATATTGAAGTAGATTTTTAATATTTTTCTTGTTAAATAAGCCATTTAAGCAAACAATTTTCAGTAAGTAAAATAAATCAACCACATCTACAAAAACAAATTTTCAAGCATGCATTTACAAACTAGTCAAAATTAATTACAGTTTCTCACAGTTATCCCTTTGTTATTTAAGTAGTGCAGAACATAACTGTTTCTCAGCATACAGCTAATCGTAATGTCCAACAACAAAATGGCGTCATATCGTTGTGAATATACGATAGTTATAACATTAGTTTTTATAACGCAAAATATGCCTCACTATATAGCTTTTATTTTCATAGTATCTAAAGCATTAGAGTCAAAATTGGATCTAGATGATATTTAAATTACCTATATATATTTAAGAATTGTGGTTAAAACTTACTTTCTATTATTACCATTGATTTTTACGCCATTCGCTTTTATATGAGTACTCAAACGTTGTTTTGGGGCAACAGTTCAAACACCTTTGGCAAATTATTAATACTGTCGAAAATGTAAATATTAGAAATACTTCAAGAAATATATATCATCTTCTAATCTCAAAACTAAATTTGTAATTTAGATATTTCCATTAAAAAACCCCCAATTCTCGAAAACATAACCTTATCCAATAGTACTTAATAAAAAATGAAAATCATTTCCACCACAACGAGATATCAAGTATCTATTAACTAACAACAGCACAACATTCTTAATTGCAATTACTTAACATTCATTTAATTAACTGATAGCAATATAATTAATTATGCTGATAGATTTGTTGTTACATAGACTGCAATTAATTATGTCACGAAACCTATTATGGGATGGTTTTTTTATATTCAAGGACAATTGTCATAACTATATTCACACAGTACAAATACAGCTGATATTTAAAGAATTGTTTTTAGTTGTTAAATCAGCTGTTTAATTGAGGTTATGAAGTTTGTCTGGTTTGTGTAAGAGTTATTGGACGAATGTAAGGTAAATCATTTGCCAATTAATAGTGTATTGTATGGTTTTGGGTGTTTTATGTAGATATATATTATAAACAATACTATATGATATTATTTTAATAATTTGTTTAAAGGCTTATAATATACGCTTATAATTCTGCTCGTTCTTTAAGGTTAAATTATATTTTAGAGATTTTATTCTGGGGCTAGATTCTAAACAGGAATATTAACCTTAAAAAAACACTAGACTAACGTGAAATGATTTTTAACCGCCTTAAATATATGATAAAACTAACTAAAACGATTCACGAGATTTTGGGACAGTCATAAAAAACAATACCACCATTGTTGGCGTCGTCAGTAGGTCGCTAACAGTTTGGTCCTACCTGAGAACACTTCCGGTCACACTTTCTTCTGCCAGAACACACTCACACACTACTCACCGGGTCCGCTCGTAGCTCCGCTTGCAGGGGACTCATGGCCGAGTGTAGCCCGCTGACCTACCTACACTGTCCTCTCCCGCGGAGAGTCTGTCCGCGCCGGTCCCAGATGAAGCTCGCTCACTACTTTCACAGGTAGATGTCAAACAGCGTGACCCCGCGAGCAGACTGACGGATATTGGGTCCATCAATGGACGTGTTAATGATCGCCATCAGCTAACCGACGAGTGACCTCGCTCCACTGATGAAAACAATCCGAACACTCTGTTGTCGAACGTGACTCCATTATTGTGTGATTGTTGTCTTTCTGTTTAAATAAATTGCGTGTCTGTCTATTGGTCCTGTATACATTACCACACACACCATTCATCCGATCGTTGTGAAACTGAGCAATTGTTGATCATACTCCTGGGAATGTTTCTGCTATGGTTTTATTCACATCCAACTCTGGCACATCACCCAAATGACCTTCAGCGTTTCAATGATAATCTTATTCTTATTTTATTTTTCTCTATATAGAGTTTAATCTTCAGTTTTTAAGCAAAAATAAATGAAATTAACACATTTGAAATAGGCTCTAAGTAATACCAATGGGTATTTATACTGATAAATAGGTAGCAACGCAACTAATGTGAGTGAGAAAGTGTAAATAAATGTAATATTGTGATTTTGCGATATACAGTTAATTTACTATTATTGTAGTCAAGAGTCAACTATTATTGTTATTACTGTCATGCCGAGGTGTATCGAGCGCAGCGAGCGTCAGGGTTGGCACGCGAAGCGTGCAGGGGTGTCCCCTAGTTTAACTATCTGTTTACTCATGCTTTATGTCAGGATAAACGTATAAACAGTAATTGGTAATTATGCACTTTCTTGCCACCCCTTTAAAATACTTATTGTTTAAAAAGTGGTGAAATATTTTTTAAGTTTTTTCAACCACGTTCAGTCCGTGGTTGAAATAACGGATATAAACTCATATCCGGTATTTCAACCACGGAAAACTCGTTTTTTACAGAAAAATTGAAAAACTAGTTTTTTATCTGATAGTGAAAAACCAACTTTTTAAAAATCGTTATTTGTCAACAAATTGTTTTATGATTTAATGTGTTTTTATGTTGAACACGAATATATAATTGGTTGTTAGTCATAACTAAACTAACGACAGAGGTCTAAACGTAATCTTACGTACGAAATACGGTACATGTGATTTATTTGCTCATTTAGTCTTGTAGGTTTTTTAAGCTGTTTTGACAACCGTACTACTCCCACACTTAAGATGGTTCGTTATATATTCCCTACAAGGGTTGCTACTTTCTTTGAATCTGTGTATCGATCGGGCTAGATTACATACATTGTATTTTAGGGATGATTCAGTGCAGTGTAATGTAGATATTGGATATACATAAACCTTGTATTGGAGAATACACGATCGCCCTTACGGCTGAGTCGCAATTAATGGAACAGACAATATTTTAGAAGTCCTCCTGGCAGTAAAAATACATTAATAGCCGGTTTAGTTATAAAGAAGAAAGGAACAGATGTCGCATCGTAGTGCGCCGAATGGGTGTCAAGGAGTGAAACTTTGTGTGTCGAGGAGCACCGTAGTCGGTTCTTCCCCCTTTCCCTCCAAATCTTTATAATTAAACGTATATATAGTTGGTTCAATCCCAGCTTCATGTGCTAAAGGCTCTCAGTTCGATCCCAATCAGAGTCAATACATTTTGAGAAGGATCAGCTGATAACCACCGGCTGTTCATTTGTCATGGGGCTATTAATTAATGACACTTTCTAAGGAATAGTCGGCCTTAGTTTGTAACAATGACTACATTCGCTCATCTACACTCATCACACTCATTCAAAATCCATATTCGCCCATATCTTGACGATCGGCGTCTTATGAATAAATAAATAAATATAAATTCATTATACAAATTAACTAAGATTTAATCAACTAGTTACAAATTAACTAAGATTTAATCAACTAGTTACAAATTAACTAAGATACTAATGGTAACTGCCATATGAAACTACTTCTGTTTCTTTCTTTCTCTGTGGTTGAGTTATACATGTAAATATAAGGTACTTGGTTGAAAAGGAGCGCAGTTCTGTGGACCTTACATTAACAGACAGTCCTCAGTTTGGAAACATTAAACCATTTCTTGTGGCTGCTGAGACCCGAAATCCGTGCCAAGGTCAGGCTGAGTTACCCTGGTTCGCATTCCTCACCTTCAAATCTCCAACTTGGAGGGCAAGTAAACACAACCAGTGCACCTTTTTCGGTCCTTTGAATAAGGATGTCCGTATTTAAGACTTCATACGCCACAGTGTGTAACAATACTACATTTACCCTCACTCGAATCATAACGAATTTATTATTTTGAATTACGTTTTACTTTACAGGGCATTGGAAACCCCTAAATCAAATCCATCGATAAAAATGTAACGGTATTCAAGTTTAGTTTAGCTCTAATTCTAATTTGAAATTATTTTTGATAAAAAATAGTCCTATGCTGCAAAAAATACTAAACACACCCTAAGTACACAGAGAGTTGTACTTTGGGTTTTCAATTTTCACTTGCTGTCAAGGAATTAGGAACTCGTTAAAAAAAACATTGTTCCTTCAGTCAATGTAATTAGGGATTTCTTTAATCAAACATGACATTGTGACTGACCAGTTTCCGCTACTAGTCAGCGCTGTAAATTGTAATCAACATTTCCTATTTGTTTGCACGACAGATGATAATAATGGAGTTTTACACTGTGTCTGCTGATTATTGAAAATAATTTATATGTATTATTATACTAAATTCAAACAAAAAATTTAAAAAAAATAGGATCGAGATATGTTTTATTTGTCATATTAAAGTGACATTAAGTGAACAATTTGACGGAAAACGAAGATATAAATGGATAAATAAAACATTTGACATTTAAAAAATCCTCGACAAAGCAAAAAAGACGAAAGTTTGTATACATTGATTGAGAAGTACGGGTAATTTAGTTGATTCAATTTATTCAATTCGTGGATATGCTTGATTATAAGAGGGAAGTGAGCGTAACGGGTTTTTGTGTTCTGACTAATTAATGGGCAACAAACAGACGAAGGCTAAGGTCAGTGATATGAATAAGTTCACTAACGTATTTTTAAGGAAGTCATCAAGTAATATAAATAAAGCTCGCTCTTGGTGGACCGCTTGGAAAAAACCTTCCGTCTGTTTGGGACAGGTATGGTGTAATGCGTGCGGCAGCCAGTCCGGAAATCGTGGTTCAGCGCAGGCTTTTTACCGGGTGGTCTTTTTGAGGTCAAGACTCGAAGTTGATATCTAAGTGAACAATGGTATGTCGTAGTAGGTTTTATAATATTACAATACAGATGTATCTGAAAAAGAATTTAATTTTTAAATTTCAGTAAAAGCTAATTTTCCTAAAATCCTTACATATAATACGTGAAGTCATTTTTTGTCAACGCAACTTCTCCCTTATTTCTTGACCAATTTAAACGGTTAAGTTGTCAAAAAATTTGCCTCTGTTCGTAGTTGTGCAATAAGGTCTTAATTCTTCAATATTTTCACTCTGAAGGGCATGGGAAGTCCTCAAAGTGTTTATACTTAGAAGTAGGTAGCAACGCAAGTAATGTAGTGAGATATTGTAAATACATTTAATATTGTGATTTTATATTACACAGTGAACCTAATATTATTTGTAGTGAAAATTGACAGCCCAAGGCCGAAGGCCGAGGTGTAACGAGAGCAGCGAGTGACGAGGTTTGCATGCGAAGCGTGCAGGGGTTTCCCCTAGTATAATGTTTTGAAATTAATTATGTAGATTTAATTTAATTAACTTTATATTTCCTAAGTATTATATATGTATTTATTATAATGTACATTAATATGTTCATTGACTGCTAGTATTTAAAGAATCTAAATGCATACATGAAAGTTTTTCATTCTTTGACTGCCATTGTTTGATAACACACATTTTATAGTAACTAAATTTAATTGTATTAATCTTGTCTGACTTGAGAGAAAACGTGAATATTACTTTTAATAGAAAAAGGAACGTATTGCTTACACTGTAACCAGTGCTATTTCGTAGGATAAAACAAGTGATGTTACTATAGTGGTACGTTTTATATCACTTCGATTGTTCAAGTTTATGTAAAATGTTCCATAAGATTTAATGAATGCATCGAAAAGATAACGATTATTTCGTTATTTTGAAGGTGAGTAGAAAAATAGCAAATAATTCCAACGAGCATCGACAAGACAGATTGTTTGTAGCGATAACGGTTTGTATCAACTTTATTACGATGGCACTTATATTTACTTATTTATATGACCGATAAAATACGTTTGTATGTTTTATGAAGATAACACACATTCAGTAACAAGGCAAAGTGAGTAATTTCTTAGATACATGTTTTTACAAATTGGAATGAAAACGTATAACAACATTTATGTACCGACTGATATAACAACATTTATGTACCGACTGATATAACAACATTTATGTACCGACTGATATAACAACATTTATGTACCGACTGATATAACAACATTTATGTACCGACTGATATAACAACATTTATGTACCAACTGATATAACAACATTTATGTACCGACTGATATAACAACATTTATGTACCGACTGATATAACAACATTTATGTACCGACTGATATAACAACATTTATGTACCGACTGATATAACAACATTTATGTACCGACTGATATAACAACAGTTATGTACCGACTGATATAACAACATTTATGTACCGACTGATATAACAACATTTATGTACCGACTGATATAACAACATTTATGTACCGACTGATATAACAACATTTATGTACCGACTGAGCAAGCTACTTCTGCAGTGAATAGCATTTAATACAAAAAGCTTATAGCGAAAAGAAATATTAGAGAATACAATTTTATGTAAAAAAGGTATGACGATTTGTGTGTGTGTTTTATCTTTGTGATTATGTATGGAATAATTGATTTATGTTCCAATTAAATGTCGTAGCTTCTGTTCTAGTTACTAAGTTTGTTATTGACAATGCGCTGTGGCTTTAACTTCACTCCAGAAACCTACTACCGTTTAAATATTTTTTTCCAATGATTTGTATATTAATAAATTGTATGTAATTTTAATTTATCTCGAAATTAAATATCTGCCTTTTATTATAATGTGGATATGGTTGACTAAGCTCCAGTTTGGGTTAAAATACAGAGATTTTATTTGCAATAATACGGCTGGAGTTGAATTAGATTTTTAATAATCAAATTGGACCTGGATTGGAAATAATATATAATAGAGAAATAAAATATAGTACCTTGTCCAATCACTTTTTTTTAATACGCTACATGTTTCGATCCTTAGATCATTTTCAGGTGTATATTGCAACAAAATATCATGAAGGCATCAAAAGTGCATTAATGTCTTATCAGTACGGTCAGTGTATATACACAGAATAAAACTGTATAGGTCATTAGCGTCTTTCATAATAAAAACTTTAAAATGGTTATAACTTACTAATCTAAAAATACATAAAATAATTAACATTTGTTAAAAATTGAACAAGTTAAAATAAACTGTGCTGGTTAGCCACTTGTCACTATCAGAGATGATGTAATACGAATGCATCTGATAAGACATTAATGCACTTTTGATGCCTTCAAGATATTTTGTTGCAATATACACCTGGGGATGATCTAAGGATCGAAACATGTAGTGCATTAAATAAAAGTGATTGGACAAGGTAATATATTTTATTTCTCCATTATATTAGATTTTTACTGATGATAAACAAAACCAATGTTGATATTGATATATTTTTAAAATATTTTTTACATTCACTAAAGTGTTGCCATTTTAAAAACCAGGCACCAACATCGATAATTGATTATTTGCTAATCGAACTTTAATATATAAAATGATGTTTCATAAATATTATACTTTATAATATACAGTAGCTTTAATTTCATTTTATATGTAATTTAATTAGGATTAAAATAACTTACGTATAGCCACAGAAAAGAAATAAACAGAGGTCACATCAATAGTGAGCTAAATGTGTGTCGGGTGTGAAGAGTAGCTATTTCTGCACTTTGTTATGCGATGACAGGGCCAGCACCTTGTCAGTCCTTTTGTCTCCTAATCCTCAAGGATTATCAATGTACTTTATATGTGAAAATATGTAAATCAGATGTAAAATACTTATAACTGCCACGATAAGAAAGTGACCTTTGCGTCAATTTCTCTGTGGTATATAATTGAATATTTTACTTCAATCTATAAAAAATTACCACGAATAAGTACAAGTAGATTCATTGTCAGCTTTAACGTACTGTATTTATAGGCTTTACATACAATTTATTCAAATCCACAATAGGCTGTAGTTTTTGTGGCTGACAAATCTGCCTTTATTTGATACATATCACGTATTCTTTACCCAACTTTCCTACACATGAGGTTAGGAAAGCCTTTATTTATTCCACACATACCTCTTTGTTCTTTAATAATAAAATGAAATGTTAAACATATATTCTTAAAGAAACAAATAAGTCTCTATCAGTGAATTATTACAAAATCATTAACACTTTTACTCCGGTAAGAAAATATGGCCTTATTTTTACAATTATTATAATTATTTTTGTCTTCACCGAGGAAATAACTGTAGCCTACGAGGAAAGGTAGCAACGTTGTTTTTATACGATAAATAAAGCTGGACCCAGCAGTGAATGGGACTTGCTTGGGAAACCAGTTGTAAGACCTTGTCAGTGACGTGAAACAAGTTTGTTGTCCCTGAGGAAGGCCGGTGACCATCGGTCTCGTTTGCCCTTGTGAGGCAAGGTGTTCTACTCCATAGACCTTGATGTGGCCCGAACTGAATCGAAACGTCAGATGTACCTGAAGAGACTTGCTCAGTGACTCCAAGAGGTGAGACTAGGACAATTGGGACGAACAGTAAGCGACCTGCGAGTTATAATTAGCGCAAGTAGGGGTCCCAGCGGTGGAGGGGAATCTTTCCACCGCAAAGCTGATTTGCTTCACGTGCGTGATTAATTTCTGCTTCAAATGTTCAACTTCCACAACAGTGTTTTGTTGCACAAAATAACAGTAATAAACTGTACAAATTTGTTTAAGTGCTAGTTATTGTTGACATTATTATTCTTTCTTTATTCATTGTGTTATTGTTATTATTAATTAACTATTATTTCAATACTAAATAATGACTTAATTTACTCATTCAAAGCTTGATTCGTTGGTGTTAATCAGACTAACCAATGGTCACTGATGCTAATGACGTTAAATGGGTGGGGCTTGCTATTGCACTTTGAGCACGTGGCCTACCGTCCTGGTTGCCATTAAAATGTTTAAATTGACTTCACAGTGTGGTAAGAGTAGTTCTCTGTCTCACTTGCATCACTCTCTCCATCTCAAAGTGGGTGCAACAGGACGTTTTATAAGCGGCCTATGTATAAAAACGATTGCATTTATCTCTGTAGCATGACTCTGATTGTTAAACGTTTTTATTTATTTATATTCCAGTAACTACAATAATGACGGTATCTCTAAGGCCCTTATTTAGTCTTCCTAAATCATTAACTAGTCATTCCTAAATCAGCACATCTGTAACAAGAATTTTTTTAAGGAGGGCCGATCTCTTTGCCCTTACTCTGCTTATTCTCAATAGACTATTGATCTGTGCGGGGAACTTATCAGACAGAGTACAGGGTTGAACCAGTGCAGTACAAGGTGAACATTACTGATAAATACTTCCAGTTCAGTTCAGAACGGATTCGAACCTACGCTTTACTCTAACTCAGGTTCAAAGTCCTAACGCCTTAGACCGTCCTGCAACCGTCTCGTCCACTGCCCACTGCATATTAAATAATCAAATCTGGTTACCATTTTGGTTACTCAGCTCATCTAAGGTCTCTTCCCCACAATTTTATATATTGGTAGCTTACATTTAGATTAAATTTTAAAAATATTAAGCACAAACCTTTTTGGACAAAAATGCAAAGATAAAGTAATCAAGTTAGCATTAGTTAACGTCATTAGTTAACGGACCTAAAAATACTTTGTTGCTCGAACAAACAAGAGAAGCATTTCAATTTGCTTTGCTTATTTATTTCTTGATCCAGTCTATATGCTCTTTTTAAAGATGAATTTACGTGTTTTGTTTATAAATTCTTTATGCTTATTAGCAGTTTTCAGAATCTGTAGACTTGGAAAAGAAATGTTTTGGACTTATGAATTTGCAACAGAATTTATTTTTCATCATTCCCTATAAGATAAGTCAGTGAAAAACCAATCATAGTTTTAGTGGAGTTCAAACATTTACTTATGGTTGGTTAGTAGGCTACATTCTCTTGCTTAACTAATTAAAGGAATAGTTATTAGTGAAAATAAGTTTTATTTATATTTTATTGTTAATGGTATTTACATAAAAACAGAACTTTAAACTTTACTTTAAGATAACTTATTTCACAATCCACGTAACTTTCAAATATCATTCTTATGGTTTTCATAGGCATAAGAAATCAGATTGTCCATAGGGTACGTCATAATTCGGATAAATATTGGCTAGATTACAAAAACATTTTCACTTCACAAAAAATGTAAACTAGATTGTTGTCCTAACTTATAATAAATATCCGATTAATGTATGCCTATAACAAGAAGTTACATGGATAGAAAGTATTTTAATGAAGAATAACCAAAAATATTCTTACTGTCCATATGGTACAACAAATCATTTATTTAATCCATTGCAAACGTTAGTTCCTAACCTCACCTTATAAAATAAAGACAATTTTCATTTTATCGTATTTCATGCTTTTGAATATATTATAAAGAATGTTGATATCCATTTGATTGTTTGGAAGAAGAATTAACTATAAGTTATATATAAATTTATCAAAATATGGATTCTTTATGATAAATAGCATTTCCAACCTATATAGCTGAAACATTTTTATATTTTAGTGATGTAAAACATAAATTATTTTCAGTTAAAAAAATTGAAAGTGAAGGTTGTTAAGTCATTTAGATGGTTTCTTAACTCCTGGTTTAAACCAGGTTTAAAAAAGGTTTAACTCCAGGTTTCACTCAAGGAGAAATTGTTGATTTTTTACAAAGTTTCATTTGTTTCACGTAATTCATGTACGAATATGAATACATAACGTTGGCGATATTATGCACAGAGGACGGGGCCATTTATTTCTTTATGCGAGTAAACACTTCCGATACACACTCGATAGGAAACATCACTTTACTTCAGTCATTTCTCCTTTCAAACCGTAGAAAAAAAGAAACAAACATGGGTTTCTATTGAAAGGATTCGGCCTGTAAAAATTATCGTATTGCAACACGAATTGTCATTTGATAGGCGAAGAACTGTTCTGGTGTATTTAAAATTATTGTAAAATAATTGAGAGTTTTTGTAAACTTCGACAGTAAATGTACGAAACTTTAAACACTATTCTTGACGATTTTCAGTTAAAAACTCATATTATATTAACTTATGGTCCACTAGATCAGACCTTTAATAATCATACAGTGTTCGCTTATTGTGAGAGTTAACATGAACCGTACAGCTTGAACAGAAAAGTACGTTTTCTCTATCTGAAGTGAATATCTCTACAACTGGGCCAACGACTTTCCAGCGGTAGCTAAGCAGTTTGGGGAACGGAATTTTAATATATTCCGTAAAGTAAAAAAAATTAAAGAGTATTTTATAAGTTGATCCCTCAGATGTTGTCGAACCAGTTACACCTTCTACTCTTGATGGCGTTAAATCACGTGCTTTTTACAAATTGGTAGTTTGAAATATAATTTGTATTTCACAATACAGAGTACTAAGCAGACAGCCAACTTTTAAGAATTAAATTTAGTTCTTAATTTTATGAGAATTGCCCAATACGCATTACCCAAAGAATGCGTATCTGATAAGTAAAAACATAGGATGATGTGAATAAAAATAACTCATTCTTCAAGAAAGGAAGAGAAACAGTACGTACAGTATACACAGGATAGTGACGGTAATTACACTTTTATATACGACAACATTGTAGTCCTCCCAGCTGTTTAGAACACATGCATAAAATATTCAAAATCACGTTAAATATTAAACATTCTGTATGTATGCAGTAAAATAAGCTTTGAAATATTTATATTTATCATTAAAATTCTATCAAACTTTTGGGATATGGATGCAATCAAAAATATATATATTACTCTATAAACATACACATTTAACACGCGGAATTATATTCTGGGGCAATAGTCAGGAAGTAATAAATTATTCTTACTGCAAAAAAGAACAATTAGAATAATGAGCAAAATTCCACGAATCAAATCATGTCGAGATTATTTTAAAGGTTTAAAACCCCTTAAATTTAGTTTTATTTGCATAATTGAATGTGTAACCTATATTTATTAAAAACATAACATCAATCAAACACAAATTTTAAACATAAAAACAATAAATATTTAAGTAAAAAATATTCGTGTTCACAATACAAAAACCACGACTTGCTTGATAATCTTGTAATTCTTTGTTTTTACTTCATTGGAGACGATTTATTCAATACAATTATAGAAGATATAAAGTTATGAACAATTTAAAAAAAATCAAAAGGAAAGTTATTGGAAAGAAGCATTTAAAATGAGAGATTTTTTATGGTAAGCGTTACTTTTATAAAAAAATAAAGTTATATTTAAATACAACAAATCCTAACGACATCAATGTGACAATGTACCTTGAAAATAAGTAAATGTGTTAAATGCATGTACATTTAATTTAGTATTTTCACCTGGGGTTCAAATCAAATACCATAGACTTACTCTGAGGCAAGTCATTGACTGCTCACATACACGGAGATGGAGAAGTGAACCGGTTCTCTGGGCACTACACTTCCCTTCCGCGATTTATTGGAACTGGATGGAAAGGACATTCGCTTCAAATCTCGTACGGTTAAAACATTACCGTACGAGACAAAAAGTACCGAACTTACTGTTTGGCCTCCATAGATATTTTTTATGTGTCATAGCAGTGTTAATAATAGGTTAAATTGGCGGAACTTACTGTTTGGCCTCCATAGATATTTTTTATGTGTCATAGCAGTGTTAATAATAGGTTAAATTGGCGGAACTTAATGTTTGGCCTCCATAGATATTTTTTATGTGTCATAGCAGTGTTAATAATAGGTTAAATTGGCGGAACTTACTGTTTGGCCTCCATAGATATTTTTTATGTGTCATAGCAGTGTTAATAATAGGTTAAATTGGCGGAACTTACTGTTTGGCCTCCATAGATATTTTTTATGTGTCATAGCAGTGTTAATAATAGGTTAAATTGGCGGAACTTACTGTTTGGCCTCCATAGATATTTTTTATGTGTCATAGCAGTGTTAATAATAGGTTAAATTGGCGGAACTTACTGTTTGGCCTCCATAGATATTTTTTATGTGTCATAGCAGTGTTAATAATAGGTTAAATTGGCGGAACTTACTGTTTGGCCTCCATAGATATTTTTTATGTGTCATA
This sequence comes from Stictocephala bisonia, assembly GCA_035578905.1. Taxonomy (NCBI): domain Eukaryota; kingdom Metazoa; phylum Arthropoda; class Insecta; order Hemiptera; family Membracidae; genus Stictocephala; species Stictocephala bisonia. The sequence continues at coordinate 36,982 of JAQJVL010000337.1, read as the reverse complement.
GCAGTGTTAATAATAGGTTAAATTGGCGGAACTTACTGTTTGGCCTCCATAGATATTTTTTATGTGTCATAGCAGTGTTAATAATAGGTTAAATTGGCGGAACTTACTGTTTGGCCTCCATAGATATTTTTTATGTGTCATAGCAGTGTTAATAATAGGTTAAATTGGCGGAACTTACTGTTTGGCCTCCATAGATATTTTTTATGTGTCATAGCAGTGTTAATAATAGGTTAAATTGGCGGAACTTACTGTTTGGCCTCCATAGATATTTTTTATGTGTCATAGCAGTGTTAATAATAGGTTAAATTGGCGGAACTTACTGTTTGGCCTCCATAGATATTTTTTATGTGTCATAGCAGTGTTAATAATAGGTTAAATTGGCGGAACTTACTGTTTGGCCTCCATAGATATTTTTTATGTGTCATAGCAGTGTTAATAATAGGTTAAATTGGCGGAACTTACTGTTTGGCCTCCATAGATATTTTTTATGTGTCATAGCAGTGTTAATAATAGGTTAAATTGGCGGAACTTACTGTTTGGCCTCCATAGATATTTTTTATGTGTCATAGCAGTGTTAATAATAGGTTAAATTGGCGGAACTTACTGTTTGGCCTCCATAGATATTTTTTATGTGTCATAGCAGTGTTAATAATAGGTTAAATTGGCGGAACTTACTGTTTGGCCTCCATAGATATTTTTTATGTGTCATAGCAGTGTTAATAATAGGTTAAATTGGCGGAACTTACTGTTTGGCCTCCATAGATATTTTTTATGTGTCATAGCAGTGTTAATAATAGGTTAAATTGGCGGAACTTACTGTTTGGCCTCCATAGATATTTTTTATGTGTCATAGCAGTGTTAATAATAGGTTAAATTGGCGGAACTTACTGTTTGGCCTCCATAGATATTTTTTATGTGTCATAGCAGTGTTAATAATAGGTTAAATTGGCGGAACTTACTGTTTGGCCTCCATAGATATTTTTTATGTGTCATAGCAGTGTTAATAATAGGTTAAATTGGCGGAACTTACTGTTTGGCCTCCATAGATATTTTTTATGTGTCATAGCAGTGTTAATAATAGGTTAAATTGGCGGAACTTACTGTTTGGCCTCCATAGATATTTTTTATGTGTCATAGCAGTGTTAATAATAGGTTAAATTGGCGGAACTTACTGTTTGGCCTCCATAGATATTTTTTATGTGTCATAGCAGTGTTAATAATAGGTTAAATTGGCGGAACTTACTGTTTGGCCTCCATAGATATTTTTTATGTGTCATAGCAGTGTTAATAATAGGTTAAATTGGCGGAACTTACTGTTTGGCCTCCATAGATATTTTTTATGTGTCATAGCAGTGTTAATAATAGGTTAAATTGGCGGAACTTACTGTTTGGCCTCCACAGATATTTTTTATGTGTCATAGCAGTGTTAATAATAGGTTAAATTGGCGGAACTTACTGTTTGGCCTCCATAGATATTTTTTATGTGTCATAGCAGTGTTAATAATAGGTTAAATTGGCGGAACTTACTGTTTGGCCTCCATAGATATTTTTTATGTGTCATAGCAGTGTTAATAATAGGTTAAATTGGCGGAACTTACTGTTTGGCCTCTATAGATATTTTTTATGTGTCATAGCAGTGTTAATAATAGGTTAAATTGGCGGAACTTACTGTTTGGCCTCCATAGATATTTTTTATGTGTCATAGCAGTGTTAATAATAGGTTAAATTGGCGGAACTTACTGTTTGGCCTCCATAGATATTTTTTATGTGTCATAGCAGTGTTAATAATAGGTTAAATTGGCGGAACTTACTGTTTGGCCTCCATAGATATTTTTTACGTGCCATAGCAGTGTTAATAATACGTTAAATTCAAATTATTCATGGTGCTACTATTCTTCAGATCACAGAGGAGAAAGAAACAGAGATCGTATCCAATAGTACGCTGAAAAGGTGTAAGGTAAGGATATCTAGGTATTGAGTAGTTAGTTCGCCCTGCGTATGCCAGGACCAGCACCTTGTCAGTATATCCCCTCTTCCTCTGGGCCTATATGTTTTTACCTTCGCCGATGTGGTGGCTCAGTGGCTAAGGCCTCTGACTGTAGAGGGCATTGTCCAAGGTTCGAATTGCCAACTGAGCTACAGGTCGGTACTTCAATCGTTGAATAAAGTTCAAGCACAGACCTGCAGACCCATGTGAATTGGCGAGTTCATAAAATCGTACAATAAACTTGACCATAAGTGGATCACAGTTCTGAAAGTATTAACATATTTATTATGAACGTAAACGCTACTTATTTTAAAAACTAGTTATATTATACATAGGGTTGCAGTTCAAATCTCATAATTGTATAATATTAACAATTTAAACTCATTTCTTACATTATACTTTACTTGAAATTACGGGGCACCCCTGCACGCTTTGCGCGTTAACCCCGCTCGTGACACCTCGCCGATCAGCTTTGGTCACTTAAGTGGCAATGACCAAACCGCCCACCCATACACGTACAGTGGCATTGACCCACCTGCCCACCCACACACGTACAGTGATATTGACCCACCCGCCCACCCATACACGTACAGTGATATTGACCTAACCGCCCACCCATACATGTACAGTGATATTGACCCACCCGCCCACCCATACACGTACAGTGGCATTGACCCACCCGCCCACCCATACACGTACAGTGATATTGACCCACCCGCCCACCCATACACGTACAGTGGTATTGACTAACCCGCCCACCCACACATGTACAGTTATATTGCCAAGTTGAAAAATCCCTCTTCCTATCTCTGGAAGCAGAAAATTCGCCAGGTGCTGGATCAGAAACATTGTACTACTCAATTCATACAATGTTCCACCGCGCCCATACAATTCCCACCCGCCAGCCCATACAAACGTACAATGGTATTGACCCACTTGCCCGCCCATACACACGTACAATGGTATTGATTTTTTGTAATACATGACTACATTAAAATTAGTCAAACTGTATTACAAAAGTATCAGAAGAAATATTTAGTACTGTTTTTACTTATTGGCATTTTAAAATGTTATTGTTATCTATTTCCAATGTTATTGTTATAGGAGAGAAGAGGCATTTTAAAGAATGTTTCTACAATTTAGGCTTGGAATTTTAGAAATATTTTTCCGAGCCCTTCGAATCCTTCCCTTTAGTTTCAACTCTCTTTCATTATTATGTGATTAACCAATTGCCCAAAATGTTTAGTTCAAATTTTTAATTACAGAATTATATGTATATGAGTAGAAAGCTTCTTTTTCACCATAATAAGCAATGAAGACGTTTCTTCCCACTTTAGGTCAGTTTTACAAATGGAGGGGGGGAGTAAAAATCACATTTTCGTTGTTTAAAAAAACTTTTTTGCTATGATCAAATGTTGTTCTAAGTGTATACTATCCTTCTATCGTGTCGAGACAGAAATCGATTTTGAACATTAAAAACACCAAAAAAAGATTGCTAAGTGTTGTTCTTTTTATATATATAAATATTAAGCAATCTAATAGCTACAAATGTCAAACAATACAAAGTATCACGCTAACTTAGCTTACCAATACAGAAAACCCAAGTTGAAACTACTGAATGTCATTGAAGATATCCATTTCAACCAACATTGCCTTCACAGTAATATCATACCTAATTATGTTCAAGTCAATATAAAAAATAAATCCAAAGCAGCACAAATTACAAAATCAAAAGCTGAAAAGATATGGTTAAAAGAAGAGGTTCACCAATTATACACGAAAAAATGTAAGTTAAATGAACAATTATTAAAACTACACTACACACTATTTTAAGGTTTACACTTTATTGAAATTGAAAATCTAATGACACAAATTAATGATTGGGTAAATTTAGAAATCAAAAAGAAGAAATTAATTCATACCAACAAACTACTTAAACTATCAAAACAAAACCAATCTAAGATACATCAATTTTCTAATCACAAATTCTATCCTAGATTAATTAACAAAACACATATTGAATTTGATCAAGCTGAAATTAACATTTTAGAAAAAGGTTTCAATTATTGTATTCAAGAAAACAACAATGCAAAACTTCTCATTGAAACTGAAAGTTCAATTGAAAGTCTTCCTTTAGAAATTCAAAACAATACAAGAATTCTTGCACATGAAAAAATCATCAAATATACTAATAAACCAACATACAATACATATAACCACGAGAAAAGAACCATACTCAATATATCAGATAAGTTAAAAGAAGATAATGCAACAGCCGTCAAAGCAGATAAAGGTAATACAATAGTAATTGTTAATAAAGACGAACACCATATGAAAACTATAGATTTCATCACCAACAACAATATAAAAGAATTACATAAAGATTCTACAGAAACATACCACAACAAAATAAAATCTGCTATCAACAAATCTTACATTTTAACTCCCGACCAAAAATTATTTTGTAGAACAATAAAACCAAACGCTCACAAACTTTACGGTCAACCCAAAATCCACAAAGACCAAGAACCAATCAGACCAATTGTCAATGCAATCAACTCTCCTGCTCACAAACTTGCAAAAACCCTCAACAATATAATAAAAAATGAAATAGCACTTGAAAATAACTGCTCCCTTAAAAACACAACAGACTTAATCGACAAAATTAAAAATACGAATTGCCCTGATAATCATATCCTAATTTCATTTGACATTAAAGATTTATACACAAACATCCCTGTAGAAGAGAGTTTAACCATTCTTGAAGAAAATTTAACAAAACAAAATAAATTAGACAGCGAGAAAATAAAAGAAATAATCAAATTAACAAAAATTACTCTTAAACAAAATTACTTTCAATATAACGATAAAATTTATTCCCAAGATAAAGGATTGGCCATGGGATCACCACTTTCAAGCATCATAGCAGACATTTTCCTAAATTATATTGAAAATAAATACATTCTCAACCCTGAAATAAACCCTTACGCCAAGAAAATTACATATTATCATAGATATGCTGATGACATTCTTTGTCTATTCAACGGAAACCAAAGACAAATAGATCTATTAGAAATCTTTCTGAACAAAATTCAATTTACATTAGAAATTGAATTTACAACAGAAATTTACAACAGAAATAGAAAAATCTAACAGCATAAACTTTCTTGACCTTACCATAACTAAAAAAGATAACAAACACCAATTCAAAATTTATCGTAAACCAACATCAACAAATCAAATAATTCACAATACATCCAATCATCCAACTTCACACAAATTAGTCTGTTTTTTAATCTTCACTAACTCTGAAATCTTGAATCAGTTTGGAAGCCATTAGTCAAAATGGCCTCCACCCAATGTTTAGGCGCTGAATGTTTAATTCATTCATCTATTTCATATCTATTTCACATTTTAAAACCAGAATCAATCAAGGAAATTTGCATAATTTAAGCTACTTTCATTTTCAATAACTCTGATTTTAATAAAGATTCCGTTAAGGCGGAAACGGGCAAACGTTTTGAACTGCGTATATCTGATATGTAGATAATATTTGGAGATGTCCAATGCTTGAAGTTTTTTAGAAACAAACACAACGTTTTGACAGGTATAACAACCTCCTCCCGTCTTCAGGTGTACTTACTAACTTAGCTTACATATAAAAAAAATATTTTTCGCTTGAAAATAAAAATCGTCTTATATGTAGGCCAAGTTAGTAAGTACCTGAAGACGGGAGGAGATTGTTATACCTGTTGAAACCTTGTGTTTGTTTCTTAAACACTCAAAGCATTGGAAATCTCCAAATATTATCTACATATCATGAAAAATCCAATGCTAATAAATAACTTTCAAACAACTGTGTAAATCTTTTCTCTGAAGTGTGACAACAAAGATTATACGAGGACTCAACATTTGTAAGTTTTATTTCAGGATGAGTTTATTTTAATTTCAATATTGCCTTTGTTGTAGCTGTCCCAAGTATACTAAAATTACTAAAATTTATTACAGTTATCACTAATAAAAGTGTGTATTTTGTAACAAAGTCTAAATAGCCACGAGATACAAAAAGAAATTCTGAACAAAACTCGCAATAACAAAGCGTCATACCGTCATACAGTCGTGTTGAGAATGTATTGCTACAATAAAGTGTCTGATTTAAAATAACTTGTAAAATGTATTATGCTACTACACAATATGTGTAAAAGTTAGTCGAACAAAAGTTTATATAATCTAGTATTAGTGCTAAACTATACGTAGTTCAAGGCATTTTTAGACAAGCCGAAAAACGCTAAATTTTCTATTAAGATAGATCTAAGGATTGATTTACGATTGAGAAGTTAAAGTGTTGTTCGCTTAATTTAAGTTCACTTCAGTGAAAAGATTTTTTAAATACCTTTGAAATTATAGCGGTAAACGTAAATAACTTCCAATTTTTATAAAGTTCATCATCGATTATGACAACAATTTCATATTTTATTTTCGGATTGAAAACTGAAAAATATTATACTCATGAGGACGAATTTTAATTTTAATGGACCTTTATGAAAAAAATGGAGTTTGATAAAACAACCAGCTCACAAAAAATTTAACATCTCCAATAGTACCTGATGAGCGGATGCAGTAAGGGCGTTCAATCAAAAATAATTTCTAACAATTTTCTAATAAAAGTGTTAGTCTTCTCGTTGAGGGAAACATTCCAAAAATATTTTTTAAGTGTAACCAATTATTATATTTCTATAAATGACATATGTATAAGCTTTTATTTTACATTTGAATAATTATTTTTGACTGCAAAAAAACTTAAGTGCTAGTGTTTACCAAAAATGAGGGAGATATACAGTTTAGAATAATTTGTGGTATGGTGTGCATGTGGGGGCAGTGAGGGAGGGAGAAGGGAAGGGAAACACGTTGTGTATGTGTTTGTGTTAGTGAGGCAGGCGTTTTGATAACCTTTAACTACAGTTGCGCTAAAATATAAAAATTAATCTTTGGAGCGCTCAACTGGGCGACTGAATGAACTTGAGAGAAGTGAGCGCAGAACCTATCGCATACATCTTCACAACACTTAGTCCCCCAAGGAGCACTGCGCCACTTGCATTTGTTTGACGTACCTTTCTTTTTTAAATAGGAGGTTGGTTTCTTAACCATGAACATGACAGTTGCAATACAATTGTCAAGGTCAACAAGAAGGTCCTCTTGATCTGTCGAGTCATGTGATTTGAACTGAGGACTGGCCTTCAACCGACAAGTTACAACATTAATGTTTATGTTTATTTATATCATGGAGAAAAACGTCATAATTTAGTTTCAATTTATATTTTCCTTTTTCTGTTATCATTTTTTGTTTTTAACAGTTGTGTTACAATAAATAGTAGATGCTCCTGTCCAGTTTATAACGATTCCAGAATCTAAGAATTTCAGTTTCATAATATAAATGCTCAGCCTTCCTACAAGTACTGGACTATCAACGACCCAAGCCGATTGGCGTAGTGAAAATCATTAATTGAAACTCGTCTTTATTATACAAGAGACGAAGCCTCTCCGCCACTTAACCTCAGAAGGAGCGATGCCTGTTCATCCTCACGTATTATGTGAGTGAAAGACTCGTTGGTATTCATGTCGTATCAATGGAGAGAACACTGATTGACTGTTTGTTGTCAAAATAACTTTGAAAAGGGATAAAAGACAGTCATTAGTTAAGTCATACTTATGTAGTGGATGACGAGACTGTTACTGGTCCAAATCATATGTAGAGAGGGTAGAAGTACAGATCGCGGACTTTAGCTGTGCGCGTGGCCTTGTCTGCGTGGTGATAGGCGGGAGGGGTAGCGGGGTAGTGTTATGCGCTCTGTCCTGAAAACACTGACTCACCTGCAACAACCTCCTTACTGAGCATCGTAATGAAAATAACAACTAACCCTACCTTCTTCCTGGCTAAAATAAGACTTTTCTGTTACAGTGATGAGTGTGGTTGTCATTTGTGCCTAGTTATTTGTTAAACCAGTGCGTGCGGTTTACACAGATTATTATTAATATAGCCGTAGTTACCGAGTATTTTATTTGTGATATATTTTGTTAGTTGTAGTGTTTGTTAATTTTCCACAATGACTGATGAGTTCAAGTCGCTAGTCAAGAATAGAGTAATTCATAGTCAGGGCCGCGAAATTATCGTTAACGTGTTTAAATTTATGAAGGAAGAGGCAGCCCGAAAAACTTTAAATATTCCGTTGGCAAAGGCTCGTCAAAGAACAGCAGCAGCTACGGGGGTATCAGAGCGAGTTGTAACTCAAATAAACAGTGAGTTTAAATAATTCCATGTTAGTGGTCAGTGCGAGGCATGTTTTACTACGCCAAACAAAAACCGACAACGACGTAAAACAGTAACCTATTTAGATGACTTCGATAAATGTGTAGTGAGAAGACTAGTGTAAAATTTTCATATAGAAGAATATAGAATACCAACTTTAAAATTATTGAGAGAGGCGCTAAAAAAGTAATAAACTTTCAGGGTTGTGATAAAAATTTGAGACGCATATTAAAGGATTTAGGGTTTACTTGGAGAAAGATAGCAAACAATAGAAAGTTGTTAATTGAAAAACCAGAAATCCGAGAAAAACGGATAACATATTTGAGAGCGTTGAAAAGCTACATGGAGCAAGGCCGTCCAATAATTTATTTAGACGAGTCTTAGGAAAGTGCAAGCACGTGGAGAATGTAGGAAAAGACTATGCAGCGGCAAACCCCAGATAGACAATGTTATAGAATCCTTTGTTATATCAGTTGAAAATGAATCTGATACAGACAGTGACGGTCTTTCAGAGGAGGAGGAAGAGTTAAGTGGGATTGAAGAACTCTAATGAAGTAAAATGATTGTAAGTCACATTCACATATCATTATAAGATTCATATCATATTATGTTCACATTCATTATATATTCATTACAAGAAAGTACTTATAAGTTACTAAACTTTTTACTAACTATTTACAAAAATAAAATGCCTAAGTAATATTATTACAGTCGTTTTAAATGAAGTAGACAAAGAAGCAGGAATAATAGCAGTAGTAATAATAATAATAATGTGTTTCTTGTGTTTGTGAAATTTACATACTTTCCGACCTACCATAAAAATACCACAATACATTTAATATTTTCAATTTATAATACTTTTCCCATACATGTTTAGCTGTCAAATAGTAAAGTGTAACCGATATAGAACCTACTATCCGTAACAAAACTTTGGAGACTCGAGTTTGGATGACTATAACAACGAAACTAATAAAGCTATGGTGATGGGACTTGTACCACATTTTTCACAATTTCATTGTGCGTTTATTGATGTAAACCAAAAATTTTTCATGCAACATTTGCATATTTTTAATGCGTGCCGAACAAAAAAAATGCACGATTTTACACGCCTTTCAACCAAATCTCGACTTTAAAAAATCGCTGAATAAAAACCCATGCATGAATCGTTTTGAAACTTTAATACGTGATTGGTTATAGTGTTGATAACGTAATACTAAAATATAAAAATTGTTCGTCGATTAGAAAAAAAGTTGTTGTAGATTTTGTACAACAACGTTTTCTCAGCAATGACTGATCGGAATAAGTTCAACTTTACACTGTTATACAAAGCTAATTTTATATATTCAACTACAAATTGTGATAATCGTTTATAGTCCATCATGTATTTTGTAGCGATTTTTATTTGATAGCGTAGCGATGTGCACTCAGCCGTGAGTAACAAGCTCGGCGGGATTGCGACGTTGCCGAGTCGCTGCCAGTCCTGCCGTCATCCTGGCTCGTACAAGAGAGGCTCTCAAGCTTGCGTTAATTTTCCAAATCGCCAGTGGAGAAACAATACCGCCTATCAGAAAAATCGAAAATTTTACAGGAGAGACGAAAAACTGTTTAGTTTTTACAGAAGATAACCATACACATACAAATAAATGCTCTGTGTTTTAACAGTAATATTTTTGATATTTTTAATCGCCTATGATATATATTCATACATATGTCAGAGAAGAAACAATACCACCTACATTAACTATTTTAACAATTAATTTGACTGTAATGTTTGACCAAAACATATGTTAATGTAGGCGGTATTGTTTCTTCTCTGACATATGTATGAATATATATCATAGGCGATTAAAAATATCAAAAATATTACTGTTAAAACACAGAGCATTTATTTGTATGTGTATGGTTATCTTCTGTAAAAACTAAACAGTTTTTCGTCTCTCCTGTAAAATTTTCGATTTTTCTGATAGGCGGTATTGTTTCTCCACTGGCGATTTGGAAAATTAACGCAAGCTTGAGAGCCTCTCTTGTACGAGCCAGGATGACGGCAGGACTGGCAGCGACTCGGCAACGTCGCAATCCCGCCGAGCTTGTTACTCACGGCTGAGTGCACATCGCTACGCTATCAAATAAAAATCGCTACAAAATACATGATGGACTATAAACGATTATCACAATTTGTAGTTGAATATATAAAATTAGCTTTGTATAACAGTGTAAAGTTGAACTTATTCCGATCAGTCATTGCTGAGAAAAAGTTGTTGTACAAAATCTACAACAACTTTTTTTCTAATCGACGAACAATTTTTATATTTTAGTATTACGTTATCAACACTATAACCAATCACGTATTAAAGTTTCAAAACGATTCATGCACGGGATTTTATTCAGCGATTTTTTAAAGTCGAGATTTGGTTGAAAGGCGTGTAAAATCGTGTATTTTTTTTGTTCGGCACGCATTAAAAATATGCAAATGTTGCATGAAAAATTTTTGGCTTACATCAATAAATGCACAATGAAATTGTGAAAAATTTGGTACAAGTCCCATCACCATAGCTTTATTAGTTTCGTTGTTATAGTCATCCAAACTCCAAAGTTTTGTTACGGATAGGTAATGTTAGAATTAGTTATTATTAATTGGTTAGTAGCATAGTTCACCTAACTTAACCAAACCAAACACAACCTAACCAAACCTAACGTAGCCTAACCAAACATAACAGAAACTAACCTACTTTATCTATACCCAACCTAGCCCTATCCTATCAGAACGTAACCTCACTGAAATCAGCACATTTACGGCGCTAACGTGTTTAATAATGATTATATTTTAAAAAATCCTTATGATATTCGTTATCAGAGGAAAATTTCGCATAATTTGAGTACCTACATCGCTATATTTAAGGAAACAATATTTTTTCATTATTCCTCATTTTCGTATTTTTTTCATGCTTTCCGCTGAAAAAAAAATCATATTCTTGTTTATTAGCTATGTATCTACTATGAAAAAATTCAGTAAAAATCGACAAGGCCCCTGTTCTATATAATTACCTCTACATTTTCCGGTGACATCCGCGTCAATATTCTATCTATAATATTTACAAGATAACCAGACGTTTCGCCCATGCTCTGTCTCAGCGATACTAGTGAGCATGCCTCATCATAGTATGGGCGTAACGTCTGGTGGTCTTGTAAATATCGTCGATAGCATCTTGACGCGGATGTCACCGGAAAATGTAGATTCTAGTTCTACCAAGCTTGGAGTTCGTCTTCTTCTCATATTACTTCAGTACACAACCTGTAAGTGGATTACAACACTGCACATAGAGACGGCATTAATGTCATTGTACAATGCACAGCACTCATGTAGTTTACCTACAGTGGAAAGTATCAACTGTAAATATAAATATTTGTTGTAAGCCATTTAGTTAATAAACATGATGTATATAAACTGTAATTACAGCCTGTGTAAATGACCTATTAACGCAATTGCTGTAATAAAAGTCAACAATAAATTAAATTAAAAATAATATAGCCTCGGAAGAATAGGCTGCTAAACGGAAACAAACTAAGTATATCATGACAGCCCTTCAGCATAAAGTAAATGATTTTTTTATAATGCAACATTAATAAATATGTGATAAATTAATTTGTTTGCTACGTATAAATTAATCAGGTAGCAAACAACATAAAAATATAAAACACAAACAAATTTTAAAACATTTTTATTCTATAAAGCCCAGCTTTACTTGCGATATTATTTTATTTGATGTAAATACTTTTATGCAAACAATTTATGTTAAAACAAGTTTATTTCCCATAAAAAAATTATCACAGATCATATACAAACGATAATGGACGAAAGTAGACAACTGGTTTATATGCCAAAATTGTAGCTATAATTCTTATTAGGTTGAACACATATTAAATTTATGCTACTTTCTTTAAACAAATAAATATATATATAATTTTATATAAATGTATATTTTTTATTTAAAACATATCTCGCCTACTTTATGGACCGCTGGTCTGTACGTAAAAGTCATTCAACAAGTGGAGAACCGACTGTCAGCTTAGTCATATTTGTAACTAATTTGAATAAAAAATATTTTCGTTTAGCCATAACAATTATCATTCGTAACCTGAGGGCTATCGACATAAATTTAACTGATCCTCCAAGGTCAGTGACTCGTTTGGCCAAGGTCGAAGTCCAGGCCATAATGTATAAACTAAGAGCTTGCTACACAGGGTGTTACAAAAAGTGGTGTGTTAGCACAACCTTCGTGAACATATAACATGGAGAAACAAATAGAATAACATAATAACGAATGAAATTTCATTTTCAAAGAAACGTTACCGTTCAATTAAATCTTAAGGAACTCTGCGTATAACTTAATTTTACGAGGCCTTTTAGTATTTTTTTCGAGTACACCTAAAACCCGTATTTTTGTAGCACAAAATCATAAAAAACAATTAAAATGTATACTTTCAAATTATGTGTAATTCCCATTCCTTTTATATTTTACACTAAACATTAAATGATCTACGTTCTAATAGTAAAATTAAAATAATAGGATTAGCATATATGTAATGAAGTATATTGATCGAGATAACTGTTTGAACGAAGTTCAGTGAAACAAGTTATATAATGGATCATAAAGTAAGGCAGACAGAGGGAGCTTGATTTGTTACCAGCAGAACGAAAGCCATCGTACAAAATAGGTTGACGGTGGGACACATTATCTCCTGAGAACTTGACGGTGGGCTACCTGATCTATTGAGAGCTTGACGTTGGGACACCTTATAGTTCTTAAGTTTGACTGTGAGACACGTTATCTCCTGAGAGCTATTGAGAGCTTGACTGTGGGAAACATTATCTCCTGAAAGTTTGACGGCGGGACACATTATCTTCTAAGAGCTTAACGGTGCGAAACAATATCTCCTGAAAGCTTGACGGTGGACTACCTGATATATTGAGAGATTGCGGTGGGACACATTATCTCCTGAAAGTTTGACGGTGGACCACCTGATATATTGAGAGCTTGACGGTGGGACACATTATCTCCTGAAAGTTTGACGTCGGGACACATTATCTTCTAAGAGCTTAACGGTGTGACACAATATCTCCTGAAAGCTTGACGGTGGACCACCTGATATATTGAGAGCTCGACGGTGGCACAAATTATCTTCTAAGAGCTTAACGATGCGACACAATATCTCCTGAAAGCTTGACGGTGGCACACATTGTCTTCTAAAACCTTAACGGTGCGACACAATATTTCCTGAAAGCTTGACGGTGGACCACCTGATATATTGAGAGATAGCGGTGGGACACATTATCTCCTGAAAGCTTGACGTTGGGACACCTTATAGTTCTTGAGTTTGATTGTGAGACACCTTATAGTTCGTGAGCTTGACGGTTGGACACCTGATCTCCTGAGAGCTTGATAGGGGGTCACCTGATCTCCTGAGAGCTTGACGGTTGAACACCTGATCTCCTGAGAGCTTGACGGTGGGCCACCTGATCTTCTGAGAGCCTGACTGTGGGACATATTACCTCCTGAGAGCTTGGTGATTAAACACGTGATCTCCTGAGAGCTGGACGGTCGGTTTTATTATCTACTGAGACCTTGACGGTAGGCCAACTGATCTCCTGAGGCTTGGCAGTGAGACACCTGATCTCTTGAGAGCTTGACGGTGGGACACATTATCTTCTGAGCGAGATCAATGATTATCACGAAATTGATAGTGAAACAACTTGAACATGATGCCACACTCCCATTCAACCGTTCCTGAAACGAATCCCGACTGTTGGAAACAACAGCAAGTTACTGTAGAGTTATATGACCCTACATTTACCATTCTGCACTGTGTATACAGGTCACTCATCTTAGTTAGGTCTTTCATTCATTTCCATTTATAGAGAAAGGACCTTCTAGTATCATACGTATATTTTTTTATTCTCAAAACACCGATCGTCCAGGTTTGATTAAATTTGGATTTTAAAATAGTGTGAAGAATATGTGAGTAAATGTAATCTTTGTTACAAATTAAGACTGAACATTTCTTAGTAAGTTTCGTTAGTTTAGCCCAATGACAAATGAACAGTCAGCGTTTATCAGCTGATTCCTTTAAAAAATCCCTGAACACTGATTGCAATCGAACTGAAAACCTTTAGCTTATGGAGTTGGACAACCCTGGATCGTGAGGAGCGACATAATTTATGCTGTTCACTTAAAATCAATAAAACATATGTTTATAATCAAGCAATCATTTCAAAATTGGTACCAATCGACGTAGAATGTTCTGTTCTATACATTTAAGATTTTTGATAATTTGTTCATGCAATTTTATAAATGTAGGAAATAAAAATAAAACGTGCAACAAGAAACTTCCCCTCAATTCCCGCCTGGCGGAAGGTTGGAAGCGGGAAAAATGGCCGATGTTTGTCGCATGACTGAAGAATAACCAGAAGACGGAATTAGGCGTAATAAATGTCAGTCTGCAGAGAATGAAATGTTCTATCCAACAAAATAAATTACGATGTTTTAGCTGCATTGGGTATTTTACAACAAGTGTCGTTGTTAACCTTTTATGCGACCGAACCAATAGTGAGGTGCGACATAATTTATGCTGATCATTAAAGTTGTTGTTAAAACTTTATTTTTGGCTGTAATCTAATATTTTTTGTGTATTTCTATTCAGAAATATGTGTTCTATCAAGTCTTACTGTTATAACGATTCCCGAAAATTATTTACATATTTTATAATGTTTACTTTAAGCTAAATTTTGCAAGTGCGGTTTACACAATTTGCGCAAGCTGACATAAGGTGTTATAAGTTTTATACTGTTTGGAATATTTTCATATATTTTACATTTTCTTGTAGCTAAAAGATTGTACTATTAAAGTACCTATAGCAAAAAATTATACATACTCTTTATTTTTAGATTGCTATGTAATTTTTCACAGACATTTTTCGTTTCCGTAGTAACATTTTTATTTTCCCAAATAAACTAAAAATAGCAAAATTTGGGTATGGGTAATATATGACTATTTTTCCTCAACAATCTTTCTTGTCTATTCAATGGTGATGTTTTTGAAAATTTATATATTACTATTTGATTACCTACAAGAATTGTACTGAAACTTTGCAGATTTTTTCATTTTTGCCTTTTATGTAAACAAACACTTTAAAAAAAACCCTAGTAGTTTATCTAAATTTAATAACATGTTGCTATAGTGCACTAAACAATAAACAATTTGGCTGTCTTGTAACTATTTATAAACATTATTTAGTGCTTGCTAAGGAGGGTTAAATGCTTTTTCAATCTTTTCATGACAGTAATTATTTACTAATTCTTTTTGTAAGTTTTGATGGTAGTATGTGAAAGTACAGTTCTTGAGATTCAAAACGATATGATTACATTTACACGTACAGTGGTATTGACCCACCCACCCATCCATACACGCACAGTGGTACTGACCCACCCGCCCGCCCATAAACTTACAGTACTATTGACCCATCCGCCCCCCATACACGTACAGTGCTATTGACCCATCCGCCCCCCATACACGTACAGTGGTACTAAATATGGAGCATATTTAGTATTTTTTATTATTTTTACAAAAAAAGCATGCGCAGCGCCGAAAAAAGGACCTAGCAGTAGGGAGCATACATTGGTTCACCTGATGCTCACGATCTAGGGAATCAACTACGACGACCAACCAATCTATACCATAGAAACGACTAATGAATCATCTCTAATTAAAGTGTTTATGTACTGTTGTTGGTATTTTGCTTTATAAATCGCTCGTTATTACACTTCCGCACGTGGACGACAATGTATGTATTTTACTATCAGCCATTACTGCTACCATGTCTATATTTAAGAATTGCACGAATTTTCCGCGAACCAAACGTCATATGACTACATAGCTCAAGTCGTCTCGTTTTTAAGGCCATTAAACAGGTTTTTACGTGCTCAACTACTTACTTTTTAATTTCCAAGAAAATCCTTAGTGGTGGGAGTTAAGGATTCCAGAATAAGAACGATTTTATCGTTAACTATAGGACTATATGTCTCCCAGATTCCAAAAATGCCTTAGCTGAAAGCGTACACAGATATTTACTTACTCGTTTAGTCATTCGTAGGCACAATAGTGTTCCTAAAAGTACTGTATGAATATTTATTAACACTGTCGCTATTCTCCTTCTAATTAATAATTCAAGTTTTTCTAATTAACATCCTTTAATCTGCATAATCTAAGCAAAATACGTCTGGCAATTTGCTGCATGTTGCCTCAAACCAACCTCTGTTATCCAAATGAGACCTTACACATAATTTATAATTTAAGACATCGATATTAGAGATATGGGTGACTATGAGGAGCGAACGAGTGTAATGAGTGTAGATGAACGAGTGTAATCATTGTTACTAACCAAGGTTGACTATTTCTTAGAAAGTTCAATTTAATAATATCCTTTGCAATTAAAGAACCTACAGGTTTACGTGGAAACCGAACACGTATTGGTCTGATTTTCAGCTCAATGACAAGTCTGATATTCAATTCTCTCTCCTACAAAACATCCATACCCTGACTACCACCCAACATAGACATCCTACACTTCTTTGGTTGTGTGCGAATCGATGTCAACCATTGAGCCGACGCTGTGTCATAGAATCTATCGCCTACTATCTCCACAACACTTTGTCCCTAAGTAGCTGGGTTACAGCACTGCGCCACTAATGCCGAGATAAAAACGTAAATGGTCCCTGATGAACCATGACAATTCTAATGGAAACAAACGGGAATATGAAATCAAGGGAATCAAAATTAAGTATGATCTCGCCTCAATAGGTTCAGGGGCTAAGGCTTTTGTCTGTAGATTGTGATTTCTAAGGTTCGAACCCCAAGTGAGCTGACGATCGGTAATTCACACTCGTTGAATGAATGTGACGCACAGTCCTGTAGTCCACGTGAGCTGGAGTTTGAAATTCAAAAGGACAAGAAAAATCAGACAAAGCTCCTCCGTAGTCAAAAGGTGGGTGAACCGACCTACCCAAGAATGTTTCCATTAGTGGTTAGAAAACTGGTCGGCCCTGCCATTGACGTCATAACGCGTGCCTGGAATCATTGTTGAATATATTGTCTTCTTTTAAATTGGTCGGTAGCATAGTTGGTTCAATCCTAGCTTCATAAGCTAAAGGTTCTCAGTTCGATCACAATCAGAGGCATAACACATTTTGAGAGGGATCAGCTGATAACCACCGGCTGTTCATTTGTCATTGGGCTATTAATTAATGACACTTTCTAAGGAATAGTCGATCTTAGTTTGTAACAATGACTACATTCGCTTATAAACACTCATCACACTCATTCGAAATCCATATTCGCACATATCTTGACGATCGGCGTCTTATGAATAAATAAAAATAAATAAATAAATTCTAAAACTCCAGCAGCACAACATTAAATTGAATCATGTTGTGTTTCTGTTAAATCACATTGGTTTCCAATATTTATGTCATTGACAGAATTTCTTTTATTAATAGTCAATATCGGATGTTGTGTAGGGAATATTACTGAATATCAGGCTTGCAAATCAAACCAACAATCAAACCAATACTACGTGGTTCGGATTCAACGTAAAGCTATATGTACCTTAGTTGCACTGGCTAATGATCTATTATAAATACCTCTTTCTGAGCATCAAGCCGAACACAGTTAGTAACCAGACTACACACATTCACATTCATCCTACAAACAGTATCATTCATATTCACCTTATAAAATACACACAAAGTTGTGTCAGTTGCCCATATCTGAGAATGATCTGAGTATACCGAAGTGATAGATAAATTGAAAAAGTAAAATTTTGAAAAATAAAACCGTCGATCGGTGTTTTTGGCTTCATGCGTCGATCATTTTCAATTTACGCATACGCGTGTCGTCGTCCACTGACAATTATTTTCACCGCGTAGTGTTTGCCGACCATCCGCAATTGAAACAAGTAGAAAGTAGAATGTTTGTTTATTTTGCATTGACTGGGTTTGTAATCAATCATTCTGACGAATTTAACGCTGAATAATTGAAGCTGAATTTTACTCTAGCAATGGAAGAGAATCCAGCATTACTTAATCACAAATAGAAGAAATAATTAGTATATATTTTCTAATCAGTATGGATGAATCAAACAATGACGAGGTAAAAGCAAAATCTGTGACGTGCTTTTCTAATTATTTAACTCGTTTTTGCATTCTTCATATTGTTAATGCCGACAGCCCCTTCACTACAGGGTGATTCTCTACACTTGCTTACTCTTTCCTCCGTGGCCTGCTGCCGTTCTCCTATATAACAAAGCTTTATAGTTTGGAAACCCCTGAACGTCTACTTTACGGCGATGCAAGGTAGTACAATTATGTCAGGGTTAGTATAAATGACCTTGAAATTGCAATTAAAACCTAGTCAGTCAAGATTTTTAGTCATTTTTTTTTTGTAGTTTGAAATAAATTATTAGATAAATACCAATTTTACACTTAATTAGTGTAATTAATTAAAAAAAAAAAAATTAAAAAAGGAAACGTTGTGGGAATGTTTTTACCCTTTAGGAACAGAATTTCGAAAATGCCTTTCTCGGTGGGTCTCAACAACTAACCAACTTCCCTCCAAGCTTCATCACAATCTGTTCAGTGGTTCGGAGATGTTGTGATGAGTGAGTTCATTGTTTTTCGATTGTATATTAAGATTATCTCTTAATTAATTAGTTCTGCACTGTAATTGGCTGCTTTGCTGTCTTATAGCATTATCAAATTGAATAAATAAATAAATTACTGTCAATAACAGATGGACTTCGTCGCGAACGATATCTTGCGGTCCTCCTTCCTGCAATGGCTGTCTCCTGGAAGAATAATTTGCGTAAAGCATGTGTAATCCGTCCCGTAACATGCAACTGGTCATAATTTTACTTGTGATACATTACATTGGAATCGATGTCTGAATAATATAATTTTGTACTAACTAAAATTAGAATTGTTATGTATTTATTTATAGTATTTTATTTGATAAAATAAATAAATACAGGTATGTAAATGTTATAATGTAATTAATATGTTTTTTTGTATTTTCAGGAAAAGGAAGGCCTGTAAAGCAGGCCTTTACATTCTCAACACAATGTTGTGAAGGTGTTGTGGGAAAATATACTAAGTGAAGTTTCCTGAAATAAGTATAACGATAAAACGCTGCTTTCTTTCTACAGCAATAAGCCTACGTGTGTTCTATATAGGCTATTAAGAAAATATCATTAAAATATATTTCAGTAAATTGACTAATTTTTAATTGTGTGACTTATTAAAAGGACTTAATTTTTAGTTCTTATATATATAAGGAAACATTTTTAAATTGCTATAACATTCTGTTTAAGTTTTTAGTCAACAAATAATTATATTTTTATGTTGTCGGTTTTAAATTAAAGGTGTTAAGTATGTAATAGTTCAGGATTACTCTTAAATTTTATAAGCTTTTTGTCCGTATTCAAATTCACATCACCCATCGAATGTCTATGTGGTCAGAACTTATTTCCTATTAATCATTTTACCTATTTTATCGTCTGCTGAAATCAGAATATCAACCTATGTAGTTCGGATTCCACATAAATCTTAGGTCCTTTAGTGACACTGGGTGATTTTTATTTTATTTTATGTATTTTAACGCCGATGGAACTTTTTTGTTACTATTCAAACGTTGTTATGGGACAACGGAGTAAACCAAACCCATCAAGCTTATTTAGTTGGACCTCCCGGGATTTGAACCTGCGACTTCCTGCGGAAGTGCTAACCTTAGGCTAGCAAAAGGCCCATTTGATCTACTAATAAATAGCCATATCTGAACAAAAGTCGAACCCATTTAGTGACCAGACTATAAAATGGGTCATCACACTCATGTGATCAGTCATATTCCGCTGTGTCTGAGATTCATATACATATCTCAAAATAATACGTTTGGATATTTTCTTGTTTCCTGTAATTGAGAAACATTACGGGCTCTTCATATTTTCTTACGTAACCCAGTCCTGCTTCATTTGTTTCAAGAAACGGACGGATTCGCGAAACTTGTTTTTGTGAATATTGTAGTTCCGTTTAACAGTGTGCGATCGAATATCATTTTTGAAAATTTTATGAATACAATTGTTAGTATCTATGTAAGTAATAAATTTGTTACAAGAAAAAATTCTAAAAAATTTCTTTATGGAGATATGGCTGCCAAAGTAACTAGTTTTGCCTTTTTTGGTGTATAATTCATAAACAAACCGTGTGAATTTGTTAACATTCTGAGTATATAGTGGAAAAAAGGTACTAATCAACTTAGTATATAGTAAATCTAAAAAAAAGATAATTTTTTAAGTGTTACCCATTATTTTCATATAAATAATATTTGTTCAAATTTTGAGTTGAAATTTGTTCAATCATCTTTGACTAAAATAGTATATTAGTAATACATATAAAATGCATTGCTAGAGTTTACTATAAATGTAGGAGTTATGCCCATCTGTCGAATTTGCGGGGCGGGGGAGATGTGGGTTATAGGGGGGAGAGAGGGGAGGAGAATACATTGCTTGTTCGTTAGTGAGTCAGGATCCTTACTACTCTTAGTGGCAGTTGCGATAAAATCTAGAACAAAATTCCTTGCAGCAAGCCGCACAATTTATTTCTATAGCCTAACAATATTATACAGTAACTTATATATAACAGCTCTAAGATTGAGTGCAACTCTCGTGGAATTGTTAAACACATCCCTATGATAAAACCCCATAAGTATAGTGAACCATGAAAGAACTGTGTGTGAAACTATCTCTTACCAACAGTGCATAGCGGATTCGCTTCGGCTCCAGATAGTTTCGTTACGCAATGTCAGAATTTTGTCAGTGTCCCTATCCTATGTAAACGCAATACCACATCATTAACGTATTGCGGTTATTGCCTATCGTCAAAGTAGTGGGCCTTACTTTCCATTAAAAATGTTCATTACATTAATTTATTTAAAATATTGTTGTGTAATTCAAGGACATTAACTGAATATTTATATCATTGGTAACATACTGCTGTTAGCTAGTTAAATTAATAGCAAATCATAGGAAATATTGAGGAAAATTCATAAAATCTTAAAAAATGTATTCTCCTGTAAATATCGTCAAACTTTTCATGTATAATTGATGTATAGATAGTATGCGTATTGATATTTGAAAAAAATTGGTAAAATGATTTTAAGGATTTTGGAAATGAATTTATATGTTTCCTTAAACAGTTCTATTAGTTTTTCAGAATAATTGATACTTTCTAGTAGGTAATTCAATTATAAATCTTTTTGTATTTGGACTTAAAAGCTAAAAAAATTATTCAAAAATCTAGGCACAAGCTTTTGAATTTGTGGTTTGAAAAATAACAATATTTTTGTAGCCAATTAAATTATTTTATATTTTACTTTTAATAACGTTTTTATTTCAATGCATTCTATGTTTTATGCTACATAAAATAATGGATAGCTGTAAAATTCATAAAACCGCTGTATTTAGTAGACTATAAACAAAAAGCCTTCAAAATTGCCAAAAAGTGCTTAATATTGGGTCAAGTAAGGACTAGGCAGTGCTTTATGTATTTTGAAGTTATGCAACTTTTGTAAGATCCAGTACAATATGTCAACTCCGGTAAATCACATACAGAAAGTGTAGTTATTACATGAATACATAATTATGATTAAAATAAATACAGTACAGTAAAACTGAAAATTAATCATTTCAATATAAAATGAGAAAATATTTCACTACATTTTACGTTGACTAGGGATTAAAACTAATAATTAAAGCTTTTACTTATTTTTTTGCAAAAAGATGATTTCTACGAGTGATTATTTAAATTTTGGTACCGTAATTTTAATAATAGAATAATAATAATAATATATCTTTATTGCATCGATAACAACAATGTTACATACAATGAGTCAATAATTTATAATGTCTAACATTGTGACATGTATAACACATTCATACCTCTTTCGGACATACAGGTTGTTTACCTCATTCACCCACTCATTTATACAATTAACCTATCATGATCTTCCCTCCCTTCACACAGCTGAATCATTCTCTGGGCCAAGAGTAAGCTCGCCTCTAACGACTGGAAAGATACTCACCCACAGAGTAGTAAGCTCAAGACACAAGGTGGCGCTTTAACCTAGCCTTGCAGGCCTGCGCAGTAGGAGAATGTTTAATTTCGGCTGGAGTCCATTAACAAACACCAGGGCCGCCCAGAGGGGGGGGGGCAAAAGGGGCAAATTGCCCCGGGGCCACACAGACTTATTTCACAGGGGGGGCCACATTTCATGCAACAAAAAAGAAAATACTTAATAATCTACTAGATAAGAAACGATTCAGGCCTGTATCAAATTATCAAAAGTGATATTAGGCCAGATAAGTCTTCCAGTTTTAGTTTTAAAACGTTTAAACTAAACCATTGGTTTTATAGCAACCAGGGAGCCTTTTGGAGCAAGTTGTACACTGGTCTTTGAAGTTTGTCTGCGGTCGACATAGTGGTGTGTCAGCATACGCTCTGGTTGGTGTGTGACTGCAACTGTACCCCTCGCCAGTTGTCTTGTTTGCGAACAAGTATAAAGGCATGCAGCTTGTGAACACACCAAAATATAAATTCCAGTTTGCGAACATATAAATATACTTGAGTGGTGTGGACAGTGGGCCACCTCAATGAGATGTCCTGTTTTCGTACACTATTTATGTAAAACATGTCAAAAGACCCACTAACTTTACATTTGTATTACTCAAAACTCCGTTTTTGGACGTGTTTAATACAAGGTGGACAAGAACGTTTCTGTATGTTTTAATGTTTAACTTTAATTTCAAAAGTATATACTACTTCAAACAAAATTGTTATACTTGTCCTAAATTCAACTCTATCTTGGCTTTTAGTGGTAGGAAAATCAAACCTTGATCACGTTATTATCCTTACAAAACCATTAGTTATGGTAGCCTATATTACTATTATAAACTTAAGATAATACGGCAATTGCGAATTGATTTGTATTTGTAGTGGTTTGTTGATTAAGCTTTTATCCTTATTTTGTATTTTTTCACAAATTCTGTTTATGTAGATAAATAATCTTGATTTAATGTTTCAAAAATCCCTTGACTCATCGTAGCAAAATAATAGATCTATATAATGTGAAAACGAGTGATTTGCATACTGCGGCCTAAAGTATGCAAATTAATAAATTGTAATAAAAAAAGTGGAAGCCTAAGAACAACACAATTAAATAAGCAAACAAAATTACAGTAAAAAAATTTTAAATCTGTAATTTTAAAAAGGTCGAAAAATCTTTATGAGAAAAGGTTCTTACAAACTTAGTTTCAAAGCTGGTAGTAGGCGGCGGCACTCCGTTCGAACGTGGTAACGTTGCACTCTTTCCCGGCACTGATCAGCTAATTGTTCAATATATGCACTAAATTTAAGAAATAGTATAGCCTACGTATTTCAGTAGTAACTGTGTTTTGCACCCAAAAAACCCGCAGGCAAAATATACAATGTTGTAACAACGTGGCTGGAAGAGTTCAATTAATTGTCATGAAGGGTAGATCGGGGACATCGTCAATTATTAGTCTGTTTGTTTACTGTCGTTCAGTAAAGAAATATTTTGTTATTGTTGTATTTTATAGAGTGATATTTCTGTAATTTAATGCGTTCTTTTGGGTTTCCGAGTAAACTACTATAATTATCAATAATTAATTTAATTTGCTATGATTCATATTCCCTTTCAAGATTTTGAGAGAACAAAAAGCTAAAGTTTAGGCCCAGTAATTTATGGTAACGTTTTATTGAAATCAGTTAAATTAGAATATAAATGTTTCAATATAGTATTGTAATATACTGCAAAGAAAACTATATATTTTTACAGTATAAAAAGAATAAATTAACGATGAAACCACTAAATTACAGTAGATTTCTAGTTACTTAAATCTGGTAAATATGCATACAACAACATCACGGCTCGCTTACAGGATGTGCAACAATATGTGTGTATGGTGCATTACATTCAACTTGTCCTACGCTATCGTGGGAGGAATTGCGTGGCATAATCTTGTCTAAAAATTATAATTTTGTTACGTTCTGTACTATCCGGATTCATCTTCCATCATATTTAACCGGTTAACCAGAGTTTACTGTACATGCAATTTCTTTTACTTTCTCTCTACTGTAATGTTTCCTTTGACATTTTAAATTTACTAGTTACTATAACATGGACGTTCGTAAAGACATTTTACCTATATATTATGACATAGGTCTTAATGAAAAGAGGAGCTCTTAAGTACACCGTTAATAGATAAAACAGCTTTATCATTGTTCAGATTTGTACAACTCCTTTTGAATAATATATATTTTGTGACATTTAACTTGTTACAACTCTTTTATTGTCTGGTTTAATTTACCCTGAAACTGTAACAGGAACAGGGGTGTATTCTCAACATACTCAGTAGAGTAGCTCTTGATTAAAAACCAATTATGCCCACGTACAGGTTGTTCCCAAACAAATAGCATAATTGATTTATGTTGTCATTCATTAACATAACAAATCTACGACCAATCAAAATAGTTTTCATAATTTTTACTGTCACTGACGAACGAGTAAGCCAATTATATTTTTGACAATCATTAATACAGTATTTATTTATTGTTTGTTGCGTGATAAGTGAAATTAACTAAGATTGAACCACTGTACGTGTATTGTTGAGCGGGAGGGTCAATACCACTGTTCGTGAATGGGTGTGTCAATACCACTGTCACTGTACGGACGTGTACACTGTGATGTACATCAATGATATAGTATCCAATTTGACAGACATCAATTTTACTATGTTTTATGCTGAGAAAATTGAGTTGGTACAAAATGCCTTTTATGCCTGTGAAATAAAAATTGAATAGTTTTAAAGTTTAGCACAAAGACAAACTAAAATCACGAATATAAAGTAGATGTTTTAATGTCCAACATCAATAAGCTACGTACCCAGTGGTCTACAACCTGTTTTGAAAACAATAACATAACCTCAACTCTCAGTTCACTGTCTTTAAAGCACTAGATGTTCGAGCTAGCCAAATTATTTTACTTCGTGAACAGTCGGCCACTTGCTCTTTAGCTAGCGAAGCCAAGTGGCCTATATAAATTTATTGGCCTCTCCCTCCCTCACCCACAACTAATATCATTGGCGAGGATGGCTCCTCAACTGGCAATCGAAGAGCTGCTGCGCCCAACTATGCAACTGACTTGGTTTGTTATTATTTATTTAATATTAAAAAATAGCAGTTTTGTTATAAGAGATTGATGTTATTGTAGCGGTAATACTTAAGGAAATGTTTAAAAAATATATGAGAATTAGAGAAAAACTTACCGGAGCTTCGCAGCTAGCCCTGAGAAAACGTCCATGAACAAGAATCTTAATTACAATAGTAATCTAACGAAAGAGATGGTAAGAATATCGTAGAATGTGCTAAAACTAAAATATCAATTATAGTATATTTGACAATCAGAGTAATTAAATTTATTTTGAAGTGAAGGAAGGGGCCACATGGTAAACTTTGCCCCGGGGCCACCAAAAGTCTCTGGGCGGCCCTGACAAACACGGCCCCTGCCTGTGAGGGTAGGCGTTCGTAAACATTCGTTCTGTGTTGCCCAGTGCGAATGTTATCCCTGCCTCTGGTGTTGTGGGTATGTAAGTCGCTGCCCCGTGTGAGGCTGCATTTGGACAGACAAAACATTGCTGCTTCTAATATGTAGAGGCAGGGTAGGGTTAACAGCTCCAGTTCGATGTATTTTATGAGACGGAATACAATTTCGATGATTTACGTTAGTTATATTAAGAACGAAACCAATGTTCGTCTGACATCGACTATTTTGTTTTCGATTACAACGTTAATGCCGTCAGTTTGACACTCTGGTTGCCAAGGTCAAGGTCACGCACTGTCTGCTAAATGACGTCCGAGGGTACCGTCGTCGACGGGCTCTCTGGTTCTTGCATGGAGCAATTACTTGCTCTGCGGGTCCTTGATCGGATATTCGTTATTTTCGATGTAACGATCCCAAACCTCTTGTTAGAGCTCAATAAAATCTCTAGTTATGAAGGACCATACAGTACTTTTGATTCCAGAAGGTATTTGTTGAAATAACCGCAGAGAAAGGAGAAACAGAGTTTGCTTTCTTATGGCTACAGCGAACGTCTGTAATTTGAGTACAACTAATACAAATCTTAATAAATCTGTACTGATAATTTAATACAACTATCTTCCGGGTGGGAGGGGAATGAGGGAAGGACTAACAACGGTGCTGGCCCTGTCTTCTGCACAGCAAACTGGAGAACTAACTACTCGGCACCATTTAGGTCACTACCGGATATGACGTATATTTCTTTTTGCTATTTGCAATAAAGTAGAACGGTAAAATGGTTACATGTATTCAATTTCAAACTGCACGTTTCTTTTAATGTGTGAAATATAGGTTTTAGTATAAAATATTTTTGATAAATTCAATCAAAGATTCACGTTAGGTAATTTCCCTAGATAAAAAGACCCAAATAAAACAATTAAGTATACGAAATTACATTAATGTTATAACCCACAAGGCAAGCTGCTTTTTTATGATAAAAAAAAAAAAAAAAAAATGCCAATCCAAACTACACTTATAATGTTAATAACGAACTACCCATTTTAGTCTATAACATAATTGACCGATGAATCTAAACTGTAAAAAGCTTAAAAGAGCTACTCATAATATGCAACAATGATCGATGGACTCGTTTTTTTCTTTTTCTGGGCAAGGTGAATGTAGTATAACAGAATTCCAACGATGATTAATATTCTGTTCAAAGAATAGAATATCAGCATAATAGTTGCACAAATCAACGTAGGCCTACTGTACAGCAACGAAACCTAACCTAACCACATACACGTACAACCCACCCATACATTGATCACATAAAGTAGGCCACTTTGATCAAATAATAATAATAATAATAATAATAATAATAATAATCTTTATTGTCGTAAGAACAAAATGTCATTGACAAAGTCATAATTTATGCAGAAACTGCCACGTCATATATTTTTTTTGCTTAAGTCAATAACTAAAATAGAATATACTACAGGTACATTAATAACATTTATAACAATCAACAGCATCAATAAAGAAACAGCACTGGTAATCACATGCATTTCAATAAAATTATACTACATATTATAACATAATTTTTTCCACATCAAAAAACTCCTGAAGTGTGTAGAATGGATTCAAAATTAGCCAGTCATAAAACTTATCGCTAAAGTCTCTAATTGAATGCTTCTTAATTAATATATTTAACTTATTGTACACTTTAATTGATAATACACTATAGTTTTGAGACGTTTTTGTTAGTCTGTGCTTGCCTACGATTGCTAAATCCCTTCCTCTTGTGTTATATTTGTGTAAATTATTATGAAATTCTAGGTTCTGAGGATTCCTTAAAATATAGTTAATTAATTCATATATGTACAAATTAACTACAGTGGGGATTTTTAAATTAATGAAGTATGGCTTACAGTGTTCATTTGAATTTATATTTGAAATAATTCTAATAGTTTTCTTTTGTAAGACTAAAACCTCTTGGATTCTATTACAGTTTCCCCACAGTAATATTCCATATTTTATTATAGAATGAAAGTATGCGAAATAGCTGCATCTGACATAATGAAGAGGCACAAAATGCATAAGTCGACTTAAGAGATAAACTATTCTTGAAAGCCTGTTTGTTAAATAGTCAATATGTGGACCCCAGTTCAGCTTGCTGTCTAGGAAAATACCCAGAAATTTCACTGAATCAGCAAGCTCATAATTAAATGTAACGTTAGATTTTGGACGCAATGAGAATAGAATTTGCTGGGTTTTGTCTTCATTTAACTGTAGACCATTAGCTAAAAACCAATTTGAAGCTTCTGCTAAGGTTCTTTGGGAGAGTTCTTTAAGTTTGACAATGTCAGAATGACAGTTGAGAAATGTTGTGTCGTCCGCATAAAGCAAAGATTTTGTAGTCTTGATTGATTTGGAAAGATCATTTATATAAATAAGAAACAAGAGGGGACCCAGTACTGAGCCTTGGGGAACACCCCACACAACATATACTTCTTTCGACCATTGATCTTTGGAAAAAACTTTTTGTTTACGATTGTCCAAATAGGATTTAAAAAAGTTCAAAGGGAATCCTTTAACACCATAATGTTGAAGTTTTTTAATCAGGTCCAAATGACTAACGCAATCGAATGCTTTACTTAGGTCACACATAGAGGCTTGTGTGAAACTTCCATCTTCAAAAGATTTTATTACCATATTTACTAGTTTTTCCACCGCATTCTCTGTAGATCTTCCACGACGGAAGCCAAACTGAGTGTTACTAAAAAGGCAATTGTCCTCTAGATAATTATTTAATTGGTCATATGCAACCATTTCAATTATTTTCGATAAAATTGGCACCACAGATATCGGTCGGTAACTTTTTGGGTCATCTTTTGACCCTTTCTTAAAAATCGGGCAAACTTTCGAAACCTTTAATTCATCTGGGAATACCCCCTCCTGGAGACATTTGTTAATGCACCAAGTGAGAGGCGTTATTATGCAATGAATTATTTTTTTAAGCATATTGTTTGAGAAATAGTAAACGTCACAACTATTTGAGTTTTTTAACCTCTTACTAGCATCTAACACATCTCCTTGGGACACGTACTTCCACTCCTCAAAACGTATGTGTTGTGAAATATTATCTCTCAAGAAATCCTCAGATTTTGCCAGTGAGGGATTTTGCAACTTAATATTATCCTTAATGCATTTAACAGACTCTATAAAATAACTATTTAAGATATCAGGTGACAATTCAGAGCTACGTGAATCAACTATACCTTGGCTATTTTTAATTATCTTCCAGGCAGCCCGACAACTGTTGGCACTGCCTTCTATTAAATTTACATTATATTTCATCTTAGCTTTGGTTACTGCATGTCTATAATACACTTTTTTGTTCTTATATTCTTGTTCCAAAATATGGTTCTTTACACTACTATTTTTAATTATATTATCT
Source organism: Stictocephala bisonia (assembly GCA_035578905.1). Classification (NCBI taxonomy): domain Eukaryota; kingdom Metazoa; phylum Arthropoda; class Insecta; order Hemiptera; family Membracidae; genus Stictocephala; species Stictocephala bisonia. Next base: position 7,535 of record JAQJVL010000337.1, on the reverse strand, counting down.
AACAGTAATAGACCTTTTTTTAATTCACTTAGCTCTGTCGTGTACCAAACATTTTTATTCTTTTTTACGACAGGCTTTTGGTATTGATTTTGCTTTCTTTTTACACACAGAAAATATTCAATATTTCTATATAAAATATTGAAAAAATTATTGAAAGCTTCATTAGCACAGTGGTTTTGGTTATGTTCAATAAAACCTTCCCAGTTAATTGCACTAAGCCTTTCGCCTAATGGTTTTACTGCTTGTTGTTGAAGGCACAATTCATTTATGCTTAAACTTGGTATTTTTAAAACAGTTTTATCTAAATTAAGTTTCACTCTATTAATTATATTAGTAATAAGACCATCATGATCAGAAAACGGAAAGTGGAAGACTTGACAAGTTGTTTCTTTATTCATATATTGGTTAACAAATATGTTATCTAAGCAATTTTTTCCTCTTGTAGGAGCCCTATTTAGTGGATAAAAATTGTATTGTTTAAGGAGTTCCAATAAAAGAGTCCCTGTTCTTTTATTTAAAGTAATATCAAAATTTATATTAAAATCTCCCCCAATAACTATTGTATAATTTGGCCACTGAGTAAGGTGTGATAGTAGTTGTTCAAGTGCTTCCAAAAAAATGTAAGGTTTGCCTGACGTTGAATGATATATCGTTACAATAATGACTTTTAATGATCCAATAATAACTGCTGAGCCTTCAAAATGCAATTCTAAACAAAACCGATCTATGTCAAGAACCCTTGACTGTAAGGTATTTGATAAAAAAATAACGGATCCTCCCCTTATATGTGTATTTCGGTTAAAGGAACTCGCACAAACAAAGTTTTGTGGAGCAGATAATTTCACCTCACATTCATCAAGCCAATGCTCAACAACACCAATAATGCAAATATTTTTGTCTGTAAGAAAACTCTCCAACAATGATACTTTACCTCTCAAACCTTGAATATTTAAAAATAAAATATTTCCATCAGGGCTACTTTCATTTATTGCATGATAACCTCTTTTATGTATTATAGGTAAATTACATGGTCTTCCTAAACTTTTTTCCTTTGTAAACATACGTTCTTTAAAAAATAGTTTTTACACATTGTAGGTTTACTAAAATTAGGTTTAATAGGCATATTAGAAGACTGACTAGAGGTAAGAGGCTCTTGACCTTTGAACAGATCGCATCCATCAGAAGATAAGCGGCCTTGGTTGTTGGCAGATATTGTCCTGGAGACGGCCTCGGCATACGTCATATCGGTTGGAGACTGTTGCTGTGATCCATCTGCCGACAAATCAACCACTTCACAGCGCTCCTCGTTGCAACAGCTCACATGTAGACTGGTCAGTTTTCTTACAATTAGGTTGGAGAGTAGGTGTTTTCCTCCATTTCTCAGATGTAATCCATGAGAAGTATAACAGTTTCTTCTAATACTCCTTATATCTAACAGCTCTACATTATTGTGACGTCTACATAACTCTGCTATGAAGTTGTTGATCTTTTTGACTGTAAGGTGAATAGGGTTGTTAGAGGGCAGGTCATACCTTGTTGTAAGAGGCACCAGTAGAACACTAGATGAGCTCTTGAGTTTCAATAAGGCTTCATCCAATTGGTGAAAAATTACGTTTTCTCTTCCAGCCTGGACGTCGTTGGTTCCAGCCATCAGCACATAGCAGTGGTCCCGTGGTGGCTCAGTAGCAGGAATCACACTCAACAAACCAGCCCCAGGCTTACAGACACCGCTTACTGAAGTTCTTTCTGTCAACCTGTCTCCAATTAGCCTCGCCAAGTTTCGGACATGACTGTCTCCAATTACGGTGACGCTGCTGAAAGGGACGTCCACGATTTTCTCAGACTTTGAAAAACTTATATGTTCATATCTTATAAAGTCTTTACCTTTTTTATTAACATTGTTTTTAACTTTGAATGTTTTCTGAATCTTTTTATTTTTACTTACAATAGTAAAGCCTTTATCATTATCAATTGCATCGTGATTATATGTGCTCAATATTTCGAAATTATTTCGTATTTCTGGCTGGTTTTTGGACATAGAAGTTGCATTATAAGAAGAAGAAGAAGTTAATTTATTTTTCAGATTTTTATTTTCAGCTTCCATACATCTTAAAGCACTGATCATGTTTTTTGTTTCCTCTTTATAAATATCACACAAGTCACAATGCTGTCTTCCAATTAGTTGTTCAAGCTCAAGAATTCTAGTTTTTGCTTCTTCTAGTTCAGTTATATATATACTGTCAGTTTGTGTTTCACTATGCTTGTGTTTCATTGGAACGTCTGACTTAGTGATTATAGCGGACTCTGGCGGGAAGAAAACACTATCAGTGTAATGTAGAAGTCGCTGATCGGACTCTATAGAGTGATCGAGTATAACTTTCATCTCGTTTCGCAATTTCATCAATTCCTCTTTTAAGGTGATATTTTCTGCGTTAAGTTTGTCAATGCTTTTAACAGATTTATTTTCCTCTCGTGGGTTATCGGTTGGAGAAGTTACGTCCTTACAGAAAGAAATGGGTGTACTGGAGGTCGAGAGAAGTATTTTGGGAGAATCCACTTCTTCTACGTTACTACGTAAAGGAGTCGTAGTAAGATGGTCCTGTTTATGATGCGGAGGAGTTAGAGTTCTTAGAGTAACTGGATGAGGCCCGGTGTGTAGTTCTTTGGCTGAGTAAATTGCCGACTTTTCACAGTTTGTTGTTATTGAAGCTTTACAGTTTCTTCCTAAGCACTTCCAGATAATATCACCATTTTTAACAGTGTAATATTCACGGTATTTATGTTTATTATATACAATAGAATCCTTTCCATTTTTTGACACTTCCAATGTGAAGGACATTGTAGAAAAAGGAGTGGAAATTATGTAGTAGCTTTTATGCGCTGCGATATTGTGCTTTAATTAGTAGTGTTAGGCGGGTTTTGCCGCAAACGAAATGCAGGTGTGGTGTTATACTTCAGTACTTAGACGACAGATAGCGTGTGAATGCAGATACTGCCGTTCCAGATTACTGTGATTTGTCAAGGTCAAATTCAGTCTATAAGGTTGGCAGATGCGTGTGTTACATGCGCAATGAGCTGGATTGACAGTTGCAAGCTTCAAATTATAATGGCTTGTTTCACTGGATTAGTGATGACTCTAAATTGTCTTCGTGTTAGATTTAGTATTTGTTATCATTACACTAAGTTGATTAGATATATATGTACATTACAACTTATATTATATTTTAAATACCTGTTATAATATAAGATCCATCAATAAATATATATATTTCATAGTTAATTACAACACACAGAATAGCACATCTAAACGCTTCACGGCAGTTCTACCAACCTTGAACTTGAAATAGTCGAACAAGTAGTGTCCACTCTCCACGTGTTGCTATATACCTATTTCTAATACTCGAAATCTATCTCACTAAAGATAGACAAATGAGTCATCAACGCTCACAAGGCATAATTTCTTAGTTTTCAACAGTTTTTGTCAACATTTCCCAGGAAAAGGCAGTAGGGGGAGGAGTCAACGAGCCGAGACGCACAATGGCGGCGTTAGGACACGGACCCATTGTTGGAGAGACATGATGACCGAACGGGCGTGTCGAGTTGCAACAAGAACCCAAAAGGAGCCTTAAACCAATTACCATAGTAACAAGAAGACTGTCCGCCCATATGGGTTCTGGGTAGCTGAGTTTTATTTTCGGTTTTCACAAGTAGCGCCAGAGGTCTCCCCAGTTTCAAATAAGTACTCATTTTTTTTTAGTTTTAAGTGTTTTTATATGCTCTCAATGCTGACTGAAAGAATTACGTGACTACCACATGATTTTTACTTCTTTATAAGATTTTGAAATCCAAACTACTATTCTGAGCGTTTCAAGTTCATATATTAAATTAGCGCAAGAAATACACGTTCTGGAGCAATTAATTTGAATGCGTCGTGCGGTTCAACTTAAATTCATGGAAGATTTAAACACGTGTAGTTTGACTCGCCACTACACTATTTTTCACCCTTTATGATCATTTGCTGGGGGATCTGTAGTTATGGGGTTGATGGCACTGAAGGTCGGTGACATGTACGAAAGGAACGTGTGTGTTTCCATATACTTTTTTTTCTTTCATTGTTTTACTTATTTATTTTTATTTAGACCGTGTTTTTCCTCTTCATTGTTTCGATGGAGTAAGTTATTATTTGCGTTCATATAATACTATCTGAATGTTTTGTAAATAAATAAAAGTAATGAACTGGTAATTCATTTAAATTGTATATAGCTTTTTTATTTGTTTTAAGTCAATATGTTTATTTATTTATTATTATGTTTTGGTATACAAAGATATAAATTAATTTAAGTTATTCTTAAATGTTTTATTGTATATATACTATTTTGTTTATGGTGTTAAGTGTTAGACAGGACTCTACAATCTTAAGTTTGCCCCTTTAATATAGGCATTTTCATTTAATTTCAGTCAAAAGTTTATAGATAGCAAATACTTTACTTTTTTCTGTTTTGGTTGATAATACATAGATCAATCACGTGTTCAGCACTAATACACATAAAACAATAAGTTATGTTCATTGTTACTGTCGGCACTAGTGGAGCAGTGCTGTAATCCAGCTACTTGCAGACAAAAGCCACAGAGGGTCATGGATTCACATCCTGGGTTGTCCACTTGAAATTTGTTTGATGGGTTTGGCCCGTTTTTCCTTAACATCGTTTATACTGAAAGTAGAAAAAAGCCACTGGCTTAGATGAACTAAAAAAAGTATTGTGGAGATTGTAGGCGATAGTTCTGTTCTAGGCTCTCTTAATATGAAGCGTCCGCTCAATGGTTGCTATTAGTGTGGACACTACTATAGAAGTCTGGAGTTCTGTATTGGATGGTAGTCAGGATCTGTATGTTGTAAAGGAGAGATAACTAAGTATCAGGCTTGTCAATTAGCTGAAAATCATACCAATACTTATTGGTTCAGTTTCCACATAAAGCTGTAGGTTCGTTAGTTGCCCTAGTGGTATATTAATAAATTGCTTTTTCTAAGGAACGGTTGACTTTAGTAACAATGACTGCATTCGTTTATCTACACTAATTCACTCCTCATTTTCGCCAATATCTCTACGTTACAGTCACTAACTTGTTTGTACCTATAATAAGCCATGTTTCGCTCACCTTGGTCATTCACCATTTTCCGACAGCAGTCATTTTATGAATTAATATATTTCCATACACCAAACTGTAATGTAAACAAATAATATACCAAATATGACAATAACATATTACTTTTATAAATACCTGATACATGTACATACACTTTGATGATGTGAAATGAAGGAGATCAACTGATGACTGAGTCAGTCTCTTAAGTCAACAAGCAGCAGAGAGCAAGAGTGGTCAACTATAAGTCGATTGCTGTGTAAAATAATTTACATGTCAATCCTAAGGTTGGTGATACAGTATTAAGTAATCAAATATTACCAAACCCAAGGAGCTACATATACTGACTATCCCGTAGTATTCAAGTCCTGATGACAACGTAATCAGGACTCAAAAGTAATCATTTAGCCCTCTCTAGTAGAGGAATCCAAAGATTATAAGGCACTTTGAGTAGTTAATATAGGAATGAGACAGAGCTTGTGTACATAACGTGCTTCTAAAGGGAAAAAAATTCTCCCCCACTGTTTTATTTTGTCCTGTATTTTCATATTCTTAATTTGGCAAGCCTGACGCAGAGCCAGGGGTAATATCATAATTATTGATTTGTTCAGCTTAATGTGCAAATGATTTGTTATGGTAAATTCATTATTATTATTCATTATTCATCTCTAAGACGCCGATCGTAGAGACATGGGCGAATATGAGGCATGAATGAGTGTGATGAGTGTAGATGAACGAGTGTAGTCATTGTTACTATCTGAGTTCGACTTAGCTCAGAAAGGACTATTAATTAATAGCCCAATAGCCAGGGCAACTATGGGACCTACAGCTTTACATGGAATCCGAACCACGTAGTGTTGGTCTGATTTTCAGCTAACTGACAAGTTTGATACTTAGTTCTCTTCTCTACACAACACCCGAACCTTGACTACCATTTAACACGGACACTCCAGAATTCTCTAGTAGTGTCTATATTGACGACAACCACTGAGCGGATGCTGTGTCGGTATTAAGAGAACCGAGCATGGAACCTATCACCTACAATCTCCCAAACACTTTGTCCCCAAGTAGCTGAGTTACAGCACTGCGCCACCAGTGCCGACTGTTGTAAATATGTAAATAAATAGCAAACATATTTTGCTTACTGCATGTTCTATGATAACTTAAGTGTGGTTTGATAATTTGTTGTTCATACTACAAAAATGATCAGCTAAGAAAATATCACAATGAGGAATACTGTAAGGTAGCACTGTAAAAAAAGGATAAGAAGTAATTCAATAAGAAACAAGGAAACTTTCATGATAAAGATGAAGGAAGAAGAACCACAAGACAAATAATGCTGATAAGGATGATGAAACAACTAAACAAATTCTTGAGCATGATCTTCATTTAATGACTTTTATACTTTAGAAAAAATGTCATCTCTTAAAAAACAATATAGTTTGATTGGCAATTATAGAAATCGTGATCTCTATATAGGCAGAGACGATATTTGTTTGATGTTTTTGTCTAAAAATATACTTCTTTAAAGTTTTACCTACATTTAAAACTTTTGTTGTTGTAAAGTTATTTTAAAAAACCATAATGTCTGTTGTTTAAAATCTAACAGTAACTTGTTATGTACAAGTTTTTCACATTTAAAAAACGTGTAATTTTTCTAGATTGGAGGTTCATCCTCAACAATTTTCCTAAACATTTATTCTGAAAATAGCTTTATATAAGGCTTTTTAATCAAATTTGTAATATATCCGGCAAGTAATAATGGATAAAATGAAACTGAAGAATTAGTTTGAAAAACTCCCATAATACAATCTCCAAAAACAAGATACGCAATAAAAAAAAGCAAAGCTTAACAACATTGATATTCCCTACACTTGGTTTTCAGCTAAAAGGCTGGAAGGACATATTAACTTGTTTGTGCAATGCTTAATAAAAAGGCAAGCAATTTTGAAAACATGTTGCATACTGAGGAAAACAAGCGTACCTTTTCAAGTGGTTGACTATAAAGGTTTAAGGTTTGACATGGCATCCGAAAATTGAGTTTTGAATGAAGAAGTTGGAAGTCTGCTGAAGAAGTTTCTGCAAATGAATTAAAAATATTGTTTCAGGATTTCATAAAAAGTATGATAAAAGTTAAAACATGTTTATAGCATTATTTTCAGTTTTCCAATACATAAAACAAAAAAAGAATCTCTCTGAATTTAGGCTGAACTTTTCTGAGAAGATTTTTTAAAACTGTTCAACTGCCTAAAAGGGCTTTGAGAGTTATCTAACAGTCCACAAACAGGGCTGCATTTAGTAGATTGTTTCTTAAAACAATGTTAAAAAGACTAAAATGTCTAATAATCTTAGGTTTTCAATAGATTATTCAAACTCTAGAATTTTGTTTTAAT